>JBBPDI010000004.1:22810691-22822405 GCA_037974545.1 Cucumis variabilis
TAATTTATAATAGGAAGGGAAGTCCACCATCCATGACCTTTTCAATCTATCTTTTAGTTGATCATTTTTTACATATGAGATTAAGAAATATGTACTTTTTTTTTATTGATTTCAATCAATTATTTTCAACTTCGTTAAGTTGACATTTTGAATGTTGCATTTTGAGTAGGTCAAAATAATCATTTTGAATGTTGCATTGTGAGCAGGTTAAAATAATATGTGTTTTAAGTGCAAATTAATTTAGTTATACAAATTTATGGATATGGTATTTTAGTTTACATAAGAATTATCGTGCTTAGTTTCGAGTTATTTTAAGATGCTTTAATATATGGAGATTTATGGAAATCCTATGAGATCGATGTCTTTGCTGGGGTATCTCAACCGTTTTGAATATGCTCTAAAAACATACGAGTTTTGCCATTGATTCCCTTTCAATATACTTTTTTAATTTGCTTGCTCTTCCATTTTTTTCTTTTATATCATTCTTAATATGCATTATTAATTTAACTAAAATAAACACTATCTCATCTTGTTATTATAGTTCTTCTATAAGTTTTAAGCAAGACATTTCAATTTAAATTTAAATTAATTTTTATTTTACGAAAAATCGCTTGAAATATTTTTTAATATAGTAGAGAAATGGAAAAATGTCAATATAAATTTTCTTTTCCATTTTGCTATATATAAGTTGATGATTTTACTATATTTGAGAAAAGATATTATTTTGATGAGAAAAAATTCAAAAAAATAACAGAAAAAAAAAGTTATATATGTTCAAATTATATTAAACTAATTATAAATTTACAAATAGTAATTACAATGATTCATTTTTTAAATATTATTTAAATTTAAAAAAAAATTGAATAGAAATCCTATAAAACAAATTATCAAAATATGTAAAAAATATTCCTACAAAACAAACGTAGCAATTTAAATTAAATTAGAGATTCTTAAGACATACTGAATATCTTTAATTTCAAATATATTTAAAATTTTCAATTATCTACGCTTTCAATATACTTTCTAATCTAAAAAATTAGGTTGTTTGTTAGTCCCGAATGGTGAAAAATCAAAGTTGATATCCATCGTTTTCAATGATAATTATATATTTTTGTTTGTTCATACATAGTACATCATGAAGTAAGTTAATATTGATTTTTTGTTTCGTACTAGTGGGACGACGACCAAATTTATAGATTTTCTTTCATACCAGTGGGACGTAGACCAAACTTAAATTAAGTAAACCAATTAGGACCTTAGAGCAAATTATAATATATATATATATATATATATATATATACACACTAGGGTGGAAGACCACATGGTGTTTGTGAAATGGTCTAAATGAAATGGTTGAAAATAAATTCTATTTTTTTTTTATTTTGTATTTGATGTAATTGTGTGCTTATATCCTTTTGAGATTATTTGGTGCTCTTAATTAACGATATCGTTCTGTTTATCGTTTTGATTAATTATTTTATTTCATAATTAAAATTTTGCTTAAGTTCAGATCATAGAGATGTAGAAAATATAAAATACATATAAATGTAAAATAAAAATTGTGAAATTGAACCGAACTACAGCATTGCAGGTTAGTTTGAATAAAACATTTGGTTTGGTTCGATTTGGTTTAAGCTTCAAACAAAACCAAATCGATATAGATTTATATTAGAGAGAATTTTTTTAAATCTTGTTTATGCATGTATTTTTATATTTGTATACCATCGAAACATAAGTTTAGTGTATAAAATTTCTAAGTGTGTCTGAAAAAAGTTTTAAAAAATTTATATTATAGTCTACTAAGTTACAAATGTCTAACTTATTTACAATTTTAATAAATTCTTAAAATTTAGATTTAGTAAGCAATAGATCTAGAAATCGGTCTCCACGAGGTCCGAAATCCATACCCCTCGTTTTTGCTTTCAAATGGCGGGACAAGAATGAAGGTAAATACAGCTTCCACGAGGATAGAGACATGAACTCTCTAACACTAACTCCAAATATCTATATTGTCAACGTTAGTACACATAATGTTCTCCCTATATAAAATTTATGGCTATGCAGTTATCTCCAAAGTGGTAAAAAATTATCCACCTTAGAAATAGCCTTTATGACTTTGCTTTTAGTATCATATCCTAAAAAAATCTCATATGAAACGAATTATAGTTGTTCTCTTTTACATACCCTTAATCATCCTCTTATTTAGCAGGCTACAAACTTTCCTTCCTCCTTAACAAACTTTTTATCATTTATTTCTTAAATTTTGAACTAAGTTTTTCTTTAGATTCAAATATGTCATTACTCCAAATAAAGTAACAAAGGCTAATATATGTAAAATAAAGTGAGACCTTTCTCAATTCATAGTTTGATCAATTGCTTTTATTAATTACTTTTCATTAATTTGGTCGTTATAAATATAAATGGATCGCCTAAAATTGAATCTAATAGTGAAAATGTTACGTGAAATTTCGTTCTATGTGTTTTAAGAGTTTGAGAATATATATTAATACTAATACAGCTTTTAAGATCATAAGACTATAATTAAATAAATAATAATGAGATTTTCAAGAAAATGATATTCTATAAAATTTCAATTTTAAAAAATGATAAAAACACATCATATTTGTATACTTCAGAAATAAAGTCACTGTCAAGGATTAAATAGAAAATTTATTTTCAATGATATTTTATTTTTCAGGCCATTATTAATTTGCCCACCTTATATTTTGTATGTATAGTTATTAATCCATCTTAGCTTCAACATAGTAATTTCAGTAACAATAAATTTTGACATATTTAGAACATATAAATAATTAATTGAAAAAAAGACGATGAATTTTGATCTATTCTCGTCCTATAATCATAGACAAGATTTAATGTGTAGTGATGCGTACACTTTATTTCTTACTCAATCATTAAATTCGTTTTAACCACTTGTAGTACTAATAAAAGAATCATCTAAACACTTTATTTATCCAAATGGAATTCATAATAATTCCTTCACATCTAACAGTGAAATTATATTGTTTGACGATTAAAAGTTTGAAAATATATGATTGGCATAATATATAGTTCTCAAAGTTTTAGTGGAGTTATGTATACATCGAAGATGAGCATAATATATATATTAAAATGTCATATTTGAATTATTCTTAACAATGAAAATGAAGTCATGTATACATTGAAGATGAGCATAATATATATATATTAAAATGTCACATTTGAATTATTCTAAACAATGAAAAATATTTATAAATATTCATTGAATAATACAATCAAAGTTTTGGTGATTAATGATTGTATAATCCTTTTCATTCAATCTTGAAAAGAAAATTAAGGTAAGTAAGATCTTTCCTAATTTTGTCCAATCAAAGGAATATATCCTAATTCATTGCTTTGCTTACTGCTTTATTCTAACTTGGAAATAAATAATTAACAAAATGAAAGTGCCCATTTCTAATATTCCTTTTGTTATTTATAATGTGCCAACAAAAAAATCAAAGTTAGGCACACCATCACCAACCCTACCACTAAATTTTTGTGCATTATTCTCATATATATATATTAATGTTTCATCAATTCATTCTTTAAAGAACATATAAATTAAACACAAACTTAATTATACCCAATTGAAATATTAGTGTTTTTTTTAATTAAGAGCATTAATGGTGGAGAGAATAAGTTCATATTTGGGTAGAGGGGGTCATAGTATGATTAAAAACATAGATATAAGCTTTAAAAATTAAATCATGTCTCTTTTAGCAAAGAAAATTAAATTAATCTTTTGTTATAAAAAAAATAATACAATTGAATATATACCAATTTATAGAACCTAAATTTTTTAGTAAACAATCGATTTTCATCATGGAAACTTGTATATAGGTAAGTAATAATTTACTTTTGTGAAATTTAATTTGTAATAATTTAGTTATTCAATATTTTGAATTTTTTCATATTTTAATTCAAAATTTTGTATTAATATAGATTGAGATCAAATATTAAGTTTTTTTATCAATTAGGAAGATTGATCAATCGTTATTGATAATTAAACTCGATGAGACTTTTTTTATCTAAAAATTTACATATATATTGGGAATTGTGGTCCAAGAGATTTCTTCATCAACATTTTTCTTTCTAAAAATTATTTAGGAAGAAAATACAAAGAAAAGTATAAGATGTAAATTATTATATTTAGTAAAAAGACAAAACAAAACGCTACACTAATGTAAGAGCAAGATTATATATTATATTCTTTTCTTTTCATGCTAACTATTAAATTAATTAATCGTACTTATTTTAATTTAAAGCAAAACCTAATTTCATATTAGTGTGCTACACTTATATTCTTACTATATTTTAAGATCCTTTATTTCGTTTATTTTTTAAATTAAGTACTTGGAGAATTCTTTAAATTTAATAAAACAATATATTTAGAGAACAAATAAAGTTTTTTTTTTCTTTTTTTTTTTTGTAAAAGAGAACAAATAAAGTGCTGGAGAACACTTCCATCCCAACACATATTCTCTAATCTTTTTAATTATATTAATAATCTCGAGAGAGAATATCTTTTTTAATATCATGCAAACAATTAATCAAAAGAAATTAAACGTGATTTGATCAAAAATAAAAAAATTTAATTACCCACTAATTATTCTCACCACTTATATAAATACCAAAACCTTGAAATTAAAATCCCAAAATTACTTAACACTCACACAGCTTTTCTCATATCTCAGAAAACAAAAGAAAATGTCGGGCGTTTGGGTGTTCAGAAACGGCGTCGTTCGACTAATGGAAAATGGCGGAGGCACCGCGGCGGAGGGAGGTCAGCAGTCGCAACTCCGGCGGAAAGCGCTGGTGTTCAGTCAGACGGCGGAGGTGATGACGTCATACGCAGCGTTGGAAAAGATGTTGGTGACGTTGGGATGGGAGCGGTATTACGATGATCCAAATCTGTTGCAATTTCATAAGAGATCGACGGTTCACCTTATTTCTCTCCCCAAAGATTTTGCTAAGTTCAAATCCATGCATATGTATGACATCGTCGTTAAGAATCGAAATCATTTCGAAGTTATTGACACTTAATCTTAAACTCGTTTTTATTTAAATAAATATAAATAAAAGTTATAATTTTAGAAGAAGAAAAAAAATCGTATTTTCTTTTGAATTATTATTCAATGTGATCGCTACAATCGGCTGTTTAGTTGATTGTTGGATGTAAGTTTATATATGTTATGTGTGATCTATATTTGTCGGTCGTTTCTCAACTTGTTCGAATACTTTGTTGGATTTAGATTTAATTGTGTGTTTTTATATAAATATATGTATTTTAATTGATTGAGTTTGTGTAAGTTGATATAGTTGCTATGATAATTTGTGTATTATTTGAGTTGTCTGTGTGGAAATTTTATGTAATCCATCTAAGATTTGGAATGGAGTTAAATATATATATATAAAAAAAATAAAAAAACGAAGGAAGCTTTTTCCGCTTAAACAGAATGAAATTAGGTCCAACACTTTTTAGCAAGAGGATGGTCACTTTGTTGCCAATTTCCATGGCCATTTCAGGTGCTATCTTTTGTTGTCCAGATATAGTTGCATAAATAAATATTTATCTAAAAAAATTAATGGTGTTTTCAAATATATTAAAATAAATTAAAATATTTACAAATTTAATAATTTTAATTTTTTATTAATGATAAATCATAATAGATCCAAATAATAGTCTAAATTTGTGATATTTATAAATATTTTTTTTTACAAACAATTTTTCAACAAAATTAAATTGTTTTATTGTTTTTATTGGCGTAGAAGGAGAGATTGATGCAATGAAATTTGTTGCACCTAATCTCATTTCTATTCGCAAACTCCATTAACTCCGCGTAAATGCATTTACGCACAAGTATCTCCTCGACATTGTTTTTGGTTTTAGAATGGCCAACCCAAAGGTCGATGCTATTAACAATATTCAAAAAGAATTTGATACTTTAAAGTTTAAAGTTAATGTTTTTAGTTGGTCGTGAAGTTGAAAAAAAAAATGTTTGTATAAATAAACCTTTTCTCTAAATTAATTGGATCATTAATTAATATAGTTGTCTAAAAAAAGTTGACTATGTAACATGTTTTGGTAAAATTTTAATGAGATGATAATTTTTATCAATTTTTTTAGCCCCCTCCTCCCTCACATAATCAGAAAAACAGTGTAATTATTGGAAGAAAAAAAATTGGCATAAAAACGAAAATTGTTTATTTTCTTTTTCTTCAAGGTAATGAATTGTTTTTTCTTTTTTTCCTTTTTTTTTTGTGGGATATGATCTAAGGTTTTTTTTTTCTTTTTGTTAGATGGAAAAGAATATCATTTTTGGCCAACCATTGATTTTATATGAACGCTTCTTAATCTTCTTAAACAATAAACAAAATGAAATGGAAGTTTGCCAAATACTGATGGTAACAAGAAAAATAACGAGAATACTTTAGAAGATTTAGAAGGGAGAGCTTTTTAACAACCTATAAAATTTAGAGTTGATAGGTAAAGATAAATTTAACAATATAAATATCTCGAGCTATGCGTAGAAAGTGGTCATTGTAAATGCATGTTACGTGAAATTGGCTTAAATCTTATAAATTTAAAATCAATCCAATTGATTTAAATCTAACTCATTTAAAACCACAGTACAATCCTTTCAACAAAATTCAAACAAAATCAATTTGACAAATACTGAACATTAAATTGGGAAAAAAATAAAACAAATCAAGTTTTATTTTATTCTAGAGTTAGAAGATGAAGAAATCCCAAGAAATCCTTTTGTTCGTCACAGCTCTGCGTGGAACGTCATCACTGTGGGTGCATGTTATGCCAAAATAGGTACTGTGCTTATTTTTTTTTTTACATTCAGATTTCAAGTTTAATTTCAAAATAGTTCCAATTTTGATATTTCAAAGATATATATTTTTATTTTTATTTTTATTTTAATTAAAATGTTAATTTTTTTAAACATGTTAGCCTAAATCTAATAAATTTAAAACCAACCCAATTGATTTAAATATAACCCATTTAAAACCACATTGCAATCCGGAAATTCAAACAAAACCAATTTGACCAATGCACCATTAAATTCGAAAAGAAATTCATAAAAAAAATAAAAATAAATTGAAATCAAAATCTTATGCAGGATTCAGAGGTTGTTGAAGCCCTTGGATTGTGTTCGGTGAACGAGATGTAATTGGATTTATTTTTCACCTCTAGATTGGATTTAGACACTATTTTATTTTGAAGATTTTATTATTGTTCAACGATTTTGGTAAACAAAAATTTAACAAAAGCCAAATTAAACTAAAATATCACATGACCAATTTAATTAACACAACAAACTAAACCCTAAATCTAAGAGATTAAATGCCACATATATATGTTCTCTTTTTGTTTGTAGGTTTAGAATGTTTGAAAGGTCTAATAACACAGGATCTCATGAACCAATATGCTATTAGGGTTTTGAGCATGATAGCTAGAATGAAACTTTGAGCTAACTAATCAAACCGAACACATGGTCGGTCGAGGATATGGAAGGGTTTTGGTCGGTGTCTATTTGGAAAAAAATCAAAACCGACGAAACACTTTTAAATATTTGAAAGACTTGAACTAATCGATCAATCAACTAACAGTCGATTTGTACTCTTTCATCGTCGAGGTCGGTTTGAACATTTATCGAAACTGAACATGCTTTTGTTGCTTATCCCTACCTAACTAAATCATCTATTGACCCAAAAACTTAAGTTGATGAGTGAAGGTGTAACTTTTTAAGGAGAAGAGGAAAAGAAAATTTCACATTTTAGTTGAATAAAAAACAACTATAAGAATAGTAAAATAAATTGCCACCTCGTTTAAAATTTGTAGATCCCATTTTATTTTCTTTTAAGTCAATCATTCGAAGTATTTTTTAAATCTTATGAATTAAAGTATTTTTTAAAGAAAAAAAAACTCAATAAAACACTCTAACTCAACATAATTTGAAAAGTTTCTTTCTTCCAAAATTTCGATCAGCCATTTATTTTTCTAATTGCTTGACTTTCAAAGTATAGAGCTATAATTAATTTGTTCACTCTATCATGAACTTAACTCAACAATATTGACATCATTTATTTTTTTAGGATCCTCATTTTCATTTTCATATTTGTTCATATTTGTTGTATGAAACAAATTGGTTATGTAATTTTAACCGAATTTGAAGTGATATGAACTTTGTGATAGGTTTTATTTTAATAGGAATTAATGATCCATAAATAAGCCTTTACGGAATATAAATATGGGTCAGTGCATGCTTTTGTTACTTTAGATAACATAAATACTTCAAACTAAGATTCTTCTTCTCTGTATTAACTTATTAATATACTACAAAGTTTAAACCATTATATTAAGATTATTAATATTCCTTCAAACATACAAACAAACGAGGTGGGATCCATTATACTTTAATTTCTATTACATAATTAATAGGCTTAAATGATATATATATATATATATTAAGTTTAAGTTTATCTTGTTAGATTTTTTTAAAATATATTTTCAATAATCTATTAAATGAAAATTGAAAGTTTACGTATTTATTAAGGTTATTAAGATTTCATAAATAAAGTAAAACGCAAATTTCATAGTAGAGAAATTAAAGTTATAATAATTTTAACCCGTTAATAGTAAAGAATAATCACAATATAAGCATCAATCATTTAACTAAAAATAGAATCATATCACTTCTTTCCTATTTTGGGAGATAAGAGGAAGAACTCAATTTGCATAACGTTTGTATTATTAAAATTAAAGGGTTTTATTTCTCCACTCTATGCTTTAATTGAAATATGTAGAATTTCTTTAAAAAAAAATTGTGAAACCAAAATATGGTTAGCTTGTTGATTAAAAAGATTGGATATGTGTGTGTGTGTGTTAGCTAAAGAATTGTATTCCTTTCTAGGATACTTTTTTGTGATTTAAAAATAAAGTTAACTTCACGTGGGAGAAATACCCATTTATATACAATCTATCAAGTTATCTTATTTTATTCCATGATCATGTTTGGAAAACCTCGTGGAGTTAAATTTGAGTTTGTGTTAATTTTGTATGAATGTGGTTCAATTTCTAACACTTTGATTCTTTAATTATCTATGTTATGTGTATGCGCTCTCTTAATTTGAGGAAACATGTACACGTTTATGGAGTTGAAATCTTGGTTGAGGATGTTTGTATCTTCAATTCAAGTGTAATTATACTGTCTTCAAAAGCATAGGGAGCGTTTTCTCGTTGTTGAAAATTTTCTTTTTAGGTTATCTGAAGTGTCAAATTTTCTAACTTTTCAACTTGAGGAGAACTTTTTTGTGTTTTAAAGTTTTCGTGTGAGTTTTGTGGGTTTGGACTTGGTATAGATTTGGTAATTGGATCTGATTAATTGAATATTGAGCTTTATTTTGTTCGTTTTGGCCTAATCAAGCACGCTTTTGAGCTCGATTAGACTTAAGCTCAAATATTAATATCCAAATTAAATTGACCAAATTATTTTATTCAAATCCAATGGTCACGGTGGGAAGCATGTGGCATCATCGAGATTTGTAAACTTATGTCTTTAATTTCAATTTGGAAAACACATCAATTTTTATTTAGTTCTAAATTTGAAAATTCCCCGTTCAACAACCTTATATCTAAATTATAATTAAACATCAATCAAAAGTCCTAACAAAAATATTAACACTAAAAAAATTAATAATAGTAAATAGTCAAAGTAAACAGAGCTCATATGACATAATATTTGTACTATCAATCTCGAGGCGAAGTGACCTTGTTCACTTTTTAATAGTCCCATGAGCCCTTAAGAAAGATGAGCATAAGCCAGAAGTCCATGTTGGCCACATTCAATCAATGTCGAGGTTAGGCCCCAACGCCTTACCACAATCTAAGAAGGTATCAATTATAAGGGGTAAGGGATGGAATAGTAAACTCCAAGAAGTTGTATATATCAGAAACCACAAGTAAAGAGTTCATAAGATATAAAATGATCTTTTTTAGTAGTGGGACTACAAACTTCTTAAAGACTTACAAGATGCACAATCGATTCAGGGACACCTCTTCCCAACTTTACCTAAAAATCATAGATATATAAAAAGTTATGCTCCAATCATTGTAATGTCAAACTCGTTCTCTTCTAACCATAAACTATGTTACATCTCTTAACTTCATTTTTTTTTTATTTCATCGAAAATAGTATGGCAAATACCACACCCATATACAGTTTCCATGCTATATACTTATACATGTCACCTCATTATTCCAAATTGGAACATATACAAATTCAATCAGCTAGATTCATGCATTAATCAATTTTTAGTTTTAACTTTGGTTGAAGTTACTTAATTACAACTTAAGCTTATGCCTCAACTTAATTCATTATTTCTCTTCAATATAATGAAAAGATAACATTGATAAAAAGTGGAACAAATCAAAAATTTGCAAAAGAAAAAATATAATTTGAATTTGAATTCATCCATTATATTTGAGTGAAAGCAAAGATAAAATATCAATAATTATACTTTATTTTAAAGGTGATCATCGGTCGGTTGGAATCGATTTTTTGACTAAACTACCATCAAATCAACTATGATCGGTTTAGTAAATGTTTAGATTAACCTCGGCCATCGAAAAGTAAAAATTGATGGATTTATTTAACTCTTTGATTTTGTTTTTTTGAAATTTCCAACTAACATTGACTTGACCCCTCCCATTCTTGACAAGTCGACTCGATTTTTCAATTTACCATACTTATCTTTCAAAATTCCCATTAAATAGACAGAGATTTAATTGTAAATAGCAAAATAAATCTTAATATAAACTTAATGATTAGAATAGGTTTTTTCCAACAAGAAAAGCAACCCCTAGAGAAATATGGGGAAAAAATAATGAGCATAGAAAAAGATTTTTCTTTCATATTAAAATGCTGAAGCACAAGAAGCAAGGAATAGAATTTTCTTCCTAATAATTTAAGCTCTGTTTGAAAAGAGGAAACAAAAAATGGCATCCATTCAAATAGAAACTTACATGTATAAAAATAATATTAATTTTGTATCAAATTCATGCCCCAATTTGTAGCCATAGAACACAAGCCTAAAGGCTAAAACTTTCTCTTTCACTTCAGCCATTGTTTCTCTACAATAAAAACTAATTGGTGCAGTTGAATCCATGGCAAATGGAAACCCAGATTATGAGCACAAGAGCTAACAATATCACAAGAACAACTAGCTTTATCTTCATGTTTTGATACCACATTTTCCTCCTCAGTTTAGTTCCTTGTCCTCTGTAAGTTTGAGCCTATCGATATCGAGAAAAAAAATTTGATTAGTTCTCAGGTCTCTTTTGTTTCCACTGCTATTGAATAGACGGGTTCGGTTTTATTTACCTGATCTCGAAGACTTTCTGTTTTGTCAGCGAGAGTATTAATGTTGTCTCCTCTCTCAAAAGCCTGAAAAACATGGAAAGATCTCGTAATGACAATTGAAAAAAGAAAGAATGTGAGAATCCTCGACTTCGTGGAGAGGATGATGGTGTAATTAGGGTTAACTTTGTGCCAGGTTCTAGTTGGATCGACTTTTTAAGTATTTTTAAGTGTAAAAAATGATGTTTAGGCATTTAGAAGTTATCCAAATATGCCCCAAGCCGACATTGAGATGACTTTCCA
>JBBPDI010000004.1:22879255-22889829 GCA_037974545.1 Cucumis variabilis
AAAGGAATCACAAGCGCTTTGGAGAAGATAAGAGAGAGAGAGGAAGTTGAAGGCTGAGGATGATGAAAATTAAGAGATGATTTTTAGGTATTTATAGTGCACATAATTATTCAGAATTTTATATGAATGAGTGGCTAAACAAGATTTGTGGTAAAGGTTGTTATAATTTCTATTTTGAATCATTATAATTATATTTGGAAAAAAAAAGCTATTTTTGGCAATTGTATATAACTAATTGAAATTGGTCAAATTCAGCTGCCTAGATTTGTTCTTTCAATAAATTCTTTGTGGGTTTTGGTTATTTTATTATTATTATTTTGTAAAATATGAAGTTTTTTTTTTAAAATTATAATCTGCTATAAATATAATTTTGAGTGAAGGGGTCTTTTGACTTTGAGGATTTATTTGCAATATTATTTATTCAAGATATGATTTAATTTACCAAAATTGTTTCGGTAGAAACTAGTTTCCATATATCTTTTTGTTTAATTATAGAATAAAAATTACTTCATTTTTAGTAATAAATTTCAAAATATATATTATTAGAGTAATTATTTGGCCATCATTATTAGATTGTTTTTAAATAATACAGGAGATGATACCTAACTTATTATAAATTTTATTAAATAGATATCCATTATGCTTATGTTAGAATATTATGATGTGTCGTTGTTGAATAAGAAATTTTGAGAACAATCACAAATTGTCACATCATTTATTAAATTAATAATGAAAAATGCAAATAATTGAATTTGGAACTAATTAAAAAAATTGATATGTGTCCCAAATTCAAATTGAAAACATAAATTGATCGATTCTGATAATGTCACATATTTTCATCATAACCGTTGGATTAAATTAATTATTTTGGTTCAATAAAATATTATTTACTTATACCATGTTCAATTGAACCAAAAAATAAGCTTAATTGAGCCCAAATGGTAAATATGACCAAAATCTATCGGGTTGAGTCCATGAGTCTGGTCTATGGACCAACCAGACTTAAACCCATAAAACCCACCAGAGAATTCTATAAACAGAGAAAGTCTCCTCATTTGTAAATGTTAGAAATTTTTACTCTAAAAGGTCTAAAGAGAATTCATCAAAGAGCTAGAAAACTTCCTAACTCCTGAAGTCGACCATCCTCGAAGATTGAAACTTCTTTGAAGATACAAGCTTTCTTCCAAGACTACAACATCCCTCGAAGATTGAAGCTCCTTTGAAGATACAAACTTTCTTCCAAGACTCTAACTTCAAGAACATCACGTGTTCTGCTTCCTCAAATCTAGCGTAAGCATCCAGTCGAGAGAGAATAAGAGGATCAAATTCTAGAGATCAAACCACATCGCATCAAATCAACAAAACTACAAAATCAACTCAAGTTCAACTCCATGAATCAAATTTCTCCAAAAATCTCGTGCGAACAACCGTGTCTATATAATCCACCTTCTCATGCTAGCAAAATGGCCTATAAATAGTGACATACAGAGAATTTTATAAGATATATATACACATTGGTTGAAATTTCTACAAAGAAATTGGAGATAAAGTTATTTTAGAAAAAAATTCCTATTTTCACAATCTTTTAATATATCACTTGTGCAACAAGGACTACTCAGCAAATCGTGTATCGCTCGCTAAGAGGAATCAAATAATTCAACATATATTCCTAGTCTCATTTGAGTATCCATTTTAGTGTGTTGTGGTGGAGAAATTGGAACATATATATTTCATACCCAAAAGTACTGATCAAATGAGAAATATTTCCATTAGCACAAAATAGGTCATTTTCTATGTTAGTTTAAAACTGACATTTTTTTATGTTCAATGTCGTTTTGCAATCGATATCGAAGATCATGTTATAGAAAGTCTATAATGTCAGTTATCTTTAATGTCTGTTTACAACTGGGATTATAGATTAAAAGAATTCCATTATAATCATATTCAATGTTGTTTCTTAGCCGAAGTTGTACACATTAATGTCAGTTGAAAACTGACATTGTACACCATTTTCTAGGTTGATTTTTTTATCCAATTTTTCTATAATTGTGCGATTTTTTTAATGCCACATTTTTTAAAACGTTCAACCCTTTTTAAATGCTGGTGAAAATGTCAAATACCACAACTCAACAATAATATTTATATGCAATAAGATAAAGTAATATTATATTTTCTATAAGTAGTATGATATTTCTATACACCATAGCCCAACTTTTTACAAACATAACATTTAACCAATTCACTTAAACAAAATTAATATAATGACTTTGTCTCTCCACAAAATACGTTCAATTTATAGAGATGTTAAATAAAATCACTAGCAACGATAAATAGAAGACTCTAGCTAGAACCTTAAACTACTTGTTAATCCTCAATAATTTTCTTTTCGAGTATTAAATACTTCGTGAATCCCCATTGTCAGTTTTACCATATAATTTTTGAAGCAAAAACCTACAACAAAATTTCTCAAGTTCTTAGCAAAAATAAAAATAAAAAACCCAAATTAAAATATCACAACCCTTAAGTTTCTAATTAACTAAAAATACACTTACAAAGATATTTACAAAAATCCTAATGTTTTGCTTGAACATAAACCTCGAGATTCCTATACAATTCAAATAATAAATCATGTACTCACCTTGCTACCATCGAACTGATTTTAAAACATATACCTGCGAGGATTGCCTCCATTTCAACCATAGAAGTATCCCAGATAACTCACATTAGAGTGGTGGTATTAAATGTGAAGAGACAATTAATATTACAAGAAAAGCAGTCTATTCTGATGCTTCTTGAGCCAGTCGAAAGATAGGGTTTCCATCAAGTAGGACGAGCGTCAGAAGAGGTACTCTTTGTCGACACCACTTTTAAGACGTTGGGATTAGTGTGGTTATAATTCCTAATGCTATTAGTTAAATGTTAGAAATACCCACACTAATCCCAACGTGGCGTCGGCATAAATGAAACATTTAATTTATTGTCGTCATTTTGTCAATGCCATCCACGTAGATGTCGAGAATATTCATATCACTCCTAACATGTACATGCAAGGCGTTGGCAAAAAGAAAACAGTTAATGAAATGTGGTGTTTTAGCCGACGCCATGCATGTACATGTCGAGAGTGGTATCGCTATTCCAGACGTGTTACTAATGTCATCGAGAATAGTTTGCTCATGGAGTGAGTTTGAGAGGGGGTGGGGGTTAAACGTTTAGTTATTACGTTAGTTGGCACGCCGAAGTTTAGAGATAGAGTTGTTTTGGGTAGTTACATCATGGATTGAGTTTGAGGTGAGGGGTGTACATTAATTACTTTAAAATGTTTCAATGTAGTTGTTGCATTGGGTGACACGTTGAAGTGAGTGCATGTGCAAGTTGAGTCTCTATTGTTGGTTACATTTTTAGAAAGAGTGGAATTTGAGACATTGGGTATTTAGGGGCTGTAGTTTGATTGTTGTTTATTGCTAAGTTGAAAGAATGGAAGTTTGATTAGAGGTTGTACTTTGATTATTGTTTGTTCTAAGTTTTGGTTTTTGGAATATCCATGCATTTTGGTTTCATTGAACTTTGAATAATGTACTTTACTTTCATGTCATTGTAGGGGTGGACTTGTTTGAAGAAGGCATTTGGGGCGATGAGTGATGATGCATTTTTTTTTATTTTTTATGTAATTGTTTCAAACAATATGTACTTGTTCGAATATTTGAAATGACAATTTGGTATTTCAATGCATTTATTAGTTTTGTCTTTGTTATGTTTGAAATCTTTATTGAATTTAAATCGAATCGAAACTCAAAAAAGTACCACGGGATTGAAAAAAATTGAACATAATAAAAAAAGTATAAAGAATAATCTCTCGACGCACAATGGCATCTAGAACTAGTAACCTCCCCTCGATGTTGTAAGTACAACATCGGGAAAGGCGTTCCTAACGTCGCATCAGGCATTCCTTACTTCCGACTCTAGAATGAGCACGTCGGGGATTACCTTTTTCTAACATGCTTTAATCTGTCGAAAATTTCAAAGTCGAAAGTAAGGAATTCTCGACATTGTTAATCCGTGCGTCAAGAATTCCTCCCTAATGTATTACTCTCGACTTGCATCCCGACGGCTCTGTATGAGTCAGAAGATCCTTTTCCGACATATTTGGTTATATATGTCGATGCTTTTATGCGTAAGGAGACCTCCTATTTCTTGTAGTGCAACGAATAAAACTAGTCAAGTTAATAACAATTAACATATATGTCAAAGAAAACATTCGTAAATGAGAGAAAAATGAGAAAGTAGAGAAAGACTAACAGTAGTATTGAATCATAACATTTGTGTTGTTTTCAAGTGCCAAAAGTTTGACAATATAAAATTGTTGATGATAATACAAGTGTGTAAACACTTTAATCATCTCTTTTAACATTGCCAATTTATTATAAGTTTGTATTCCTTTCAAGCAACAATAAAATTACAATGTTCAATTGAAAAAAGTACAAATCAAGTATATGCCACAAAAGAAAAATACTTAATCAGAAGTCACACTTAGTAGCCTCGTATCATATTAGTATATTAGAGTTTATATTTAGCAAATAACATCTACTATTCATATCATATTAGTATATCAAGTAATAGTTAATCTATGAGAAAACAAGATTACTTTCATTTGGAGCTTAAAATTTTTACTCCAAACAACAAATAAACATTATAGAAGTTTTTTAAAATTTATAAGAGTTCATTTTAGTTTTAAGCTTGGTTGGCACTTGGTAGCCATGGAACACACAATCTTACCCCTTTCAAATGAAGCACTATATTTTATGAGTCACGGTACAAATATGAACGATACAGATAGATCTAGCACATGTGAAACCCACTTCAATGTTGTGAATATTCTGTTCACAATGCCAAAGCACATTGTTGAGTGAGAAATTTTGGCCAATTAAATTTTGCCACTTCATCATAATGAAAGTTGAGCCCATTGTAAAAATTATGATTTGGTTTGGTTTGGGTAATTAAATTTTTTTCATATCCAACTCAATTCAAGTCTCATATAGAAAAAAATGGGCTAAAGAAGATAATATGATCAAGCCCAAGCCCACCAAGTAAATGGAAGCCCAAGCCCAAGTCTAACAAGCACATGGGCTCAAGCCACCTAAAGCCCATGAAAATTCTCTATAAATAGAGACCTTGTCATTTATTTGTGGGAGATCTTTGGTTGAAAGAAGAATTGAAGTTATGAAGAAATTAATATTCAAACTTGTAAAACTCTTAAGATATGAAAGTTCTTATTAACCTCGAGATTAACATCTTCTGAATGATTTGTTGAGATTTATGTCCTAAAACTCGTAATTTGTAGTTTTAAATTATATTCTATTTAATAAAGTAGTTATTTGAGGAATTATTAGTGAAAATAGAATACTATAATCTTTAATCCAATAAACTAAGCTCTCAAGGTTATGTAGTGTAGACTTGAACTTTATGTAGAGACATAAACGTGGATCAAGTTCGAGTATATCACCCAAATGGTCTATAATATAGGAATAAAGTTGGATGTCTTATTCTAGGAGCACTATGAATGCGGCCCACTTTGTAGCTAATACAAACAATTTAGCAAACAATGTGATCCTAAATCGTTCATATAAATACATGAAAGTGGGTGCATGCATCCTATGTAAAGAGTTTACATAAGACTGAAACCATGAAATAGTCACTAAGTTATAACATCGTTAACTGTATGAAACCGACTATTTAGATTATCGATGACTTAGGTCATGTGCTAACTATGAATTTCTATTCATACGAAATTATCCTTAGATCTGCATAAGTGAGGATAGCTCAACAACACTGGCCCAATAAGCCTTTCATTTCAGGGGTAAGACCAAGTGGATGGCTAGAGACATAGAGTACAAGATGAAATTTTCGCTCCTACCCACTTTAGGGATAGTAGATAGGTTGTTCTGTTAAAGACTGAATCTATGTCTTGAACAAGGGGCCTCACCCTCTCATTGGTCCGAGAGGGATTCAATTGTTTAATAGTGGATCAGTGAAACTTAAGGAGCAAGATATAATCTCAAGAGTAAAATGATATTTTGACCCAATCGAGGTTACGAACAACCTATGAAGGATTAACTTATTGATCATGGTTATATCAGATGAACACAAATATATCTATAGTGAAGGGAGTTGAACTACGAAACTTTAATGGAATGATCCATTAGTTAACGAATATTGATCAACTCGATCTAAAATGTTTAGCTAGTTAATTTTGGATCATTGGAGCTCATGATATATAGGTCCATTAAGTTCCACTGCTAGCTCATATGGAATTAACTTAGAACAATGTTTAAATGATATAGTCATCATTTATAAGTTTGAGATAGAGTTTTATGTTTAAATGATTTTAAATATTAAAAATATGAATACAGATTCATATTCATATTCAGAAGCTCGGAATTGATGGAAATAGTCAAAGTTGTAAAAAGTTAAAATGTTGACTTTGATTTTGAAAAGTTAAATTTTGACTGACTTTATATTTAAATGGAATTTAAATTTTAGAAAAATTAATGCATATTCATGCTCAAAAGGTCGAAATTAGTCTAGATAGAAAAAATGGTAAAAAGTAAAAAGTTGACTCTTGACTTGAAAAGTCAAAGTTTGACTTTGACTTAAATGATGAAATGACCATATTGCCCTTAGACTAAAATTAGTGGGAAAATCCAATATTTTGATGGATAATCCCACTAACACTTAATGGGATAGGTGGCTACATGAGATGTAAAACATAGCTCATTAAGTTCCACTAATAGTTAGTGGATTATTAGGTGTTGAGATTTAATAAATTAATTACATGCAATATTTAAACGCTATTTTTCATTATTTTGAAGACTTTTTGCCAATTTTATATTTTGATTCTTACAAAAAATTTACCAAAATTTTCTTCTAAAAATCTCAACCAAACTTCACCTCCAATTTCCATCCCTCTCATTTTTTTCCTTCATTTAACGGGTCTCACCACCCGGTTTTAATTCTAAAGAATAACGGATCAACTTTATGACGGTACCGGTTTGAGTTCGTGAGAAGATATCGAGGATTTTGAAAAGCTTTTCAAAAATACGTTTTCAATTATAACCCTAATTTGTTATAATTAGGGTAGTTTATGCATGTTAATTTCTAAAGAGTTTAGATGCATTTAGAGTAATTTTTTAGATGCATTTAGAGTAATTTTTTATTCGTAATTTTGTTGTGCTTGTATGCTTTCCATCATGATTGAAGACTTGCGCTAGAAGAAATATTGTCTTTGATGTCGGTTGCAAAAAATGAAAACAGATCTTTAATGTTGCTTTTTAAAATGCAGATGTTTAATGTCAATTTTAGACTGATATTGAAGAGGAAGAATTAATGTGGATTTAAACCGACGATAAACTCCACATTTTAAAAAGCAACATTAAAAACATCAAACATTCACATATCACTATTCTTAATTATTTTTATTTTTGTAAAATTAATTCTCTCCTCACTTTACTCATTCTTCTTACCTCTTATCTCATCTCATCTTAAACTCTCCAAACCCTCTCTTATTATCACTCACTCTTCCACCGTTGAACCACCATTGTTGAAGCACATTTGCATCATCGTGCCTTCCTTCGCGCTTAGTTGTCCTTTGTGCCCACGACCGTCGAAGATTTGTTGATCCAAATCATGCCACCATCGTCCCACCGTCTCAGATCATCTTGGCCAAATCGTGTTCAGATCATCCTTTGTGCCCACCATAGTTGAAGATCGTCCTTTGTTTTCTTCTTTGTCGATGTCTTTCACAGTCGTTGCGTTTGTTTGGTGTTTCTTTCACAAATCTAGTTTCTTCTTCTTCTCTGGCAATGTCTCAAACTTCGTAGATTGATAGATTTGGTGTAGATCTACCCGTTGATCATGATAGTACAAGAGAAGGGGATGTATACATTCAGATTGCGCTCTTTTTTGTTGTCATATGCGAGTCATGTTATAATTTTGAGTCTATATATTTTCAAGCAAAGTATTTTGTAGATGAGGTGAAGGACAAGAGTAGAAAAGGTATTGATATAAGTTCTTGGACATAAGAATTTTTCGAAGACCTTCTCGAACAATAAAATGGGTTTG
Organism: Cucumis variabilis; assembly: GCA_037974545.1. NCBI lineage: Eukaryota > Viridiplantae > Streptophyta > Magnoliopsida > Cucurbitales > Cucurbitaceae > Cucumis > Cucumis variabilis. The sequence continues at coordinate 22,887,371 of JBBPDI010000004.1, forward strand.
TTACACAAACACCTTTTAAGCTTATATTTATTTTGTGTCTTTCATTTATATTTTTTTATTCTAAAAAATTGTTCTTGAGATACTGTTGATACTAAGGTAACTCACAGTGAAAGAGTAGAGTATGTTCTTTTCTATAATTTTTCCTTCTTACAATTCATTCTATTGAAAGAAGTTTGATTGTGGCATGTTTATGATCAAGTATGCTGATTTTTATAGTAAAGATTTGAATCTCTGTTTCAAACAGGTAAAGGTTGTTTGAAAGTTTGAGTTTCTGGTTTTCTATATCATCAAAAGTCATTATCTTTGGGAACCCCGAATTGACTTATATTTCTATTTTGGTGGATTTTGTCCAACTTTTTGGTCATTTTCAACAAAAACATCATAACATTGCTTTATTTACAATGTTGTAACCGTTTGTGTTTTTGTATATTTCCTTTAAATTTAATGTGGGTAAAAAGTTGATTATTATGATTCTACTTCCTTTCTTGAGAGAACATATGTCTTACTTCCAGCTTAGAACAGCTAAGGAAAATTTGAAATTGAGAGCTAACTGATTTGAAAATTAAAGCATGCAATTGCTCAAAATTTTTTCATGTTGGCAATTAAAGTTCTTAGATTTTTTTTTGCACTTTTGAGTGGTAGCAACTTAAATTGTACATTTTGTTACGGTTGCGAGTACATTACTGTTAAAGAAAGGTGGTTGAGTGTAGAAAGTATATGAGGAGAACTTCCAATTCCAAGAACTAATAATGTCCCAAACCATGTAAATTTGGTAAGTTTAGTAAAGTATACCCATCCAATAAGTGGCTTAGTGAGATTCATTATGAACTCTATGTTATTGAATTATTTTTCTTTCTTTTTTTTTTTTGTAGTATTAAGTTTGATGAAATTTTTTGTAAATATTAAAGAGTAACTATAGAAGGGTATGGTCGGTCGTTCCTTCCAGCAAGCTTTATTCCTTATTTATTTTCCCCTCATTGGTTATAAGACTAAGACATGGTTCTTTTTTTCGAACCTTTTTCTTTTTTCTTTTGTCAAGATTTAGATTCTATATTATCATGCAGGTTTCTAGTGATGAATAATATATACAAGATTTTGATGCACATTGCAATATTAAGACCTTTGAAAGTTTAGACCTAGGTCGTTCATCTTCTTTTCTTTTTCATGGGTCCAATTCAATTTTAAGAAAAATGCATTACACATTTTTTAGAAATTGCAAATATAGACAAATTCGAGCATTTTGAAGCCTTTTTGGTATTTGACTATTTTTTCTTGTTGCCTTATTCTTACTTTAACTACGAGAAAATATACCCATTGATGAGGATTTTGAAAATCTGAAATGTAGCAAAGAGGGTCTTATCAGTACGGCTACTAAGGAAAGGCTGAAAATTTTTTGCCACAATAAGCTTGAGGAAAAAAAGGTAATGCTTCACTTACACAACAATTTGATTGCATCAAAACTTGATTTAAGTATCTTTCTATCTTTCTTTTCTTCATTTGAGTATCTTTACAATTAATTTTTTCACTCCTACCTGTTGTTGGGATTTAGTCTTAGTAGTTTTGCATCTGTTTAGTTCAATTACAATACGTCACTGAGTAGGTTCATTGTGCATAATGTGCTCACCTTATCTTTCATATTTCGTGCTTACTTCTAGGCGATGAATCATTGGTTATGATCATAGTATGCGAAATGCACACTTTGTACCTTTTCATCGTATGGTACATAAGTCCTCATTGAGTACAAGTTTTCCTACTACTTGTCCAAGTGCAAGCGAAAGAATAAGTTTACCTGGGTGATCCATGGTCGAACACACGAAATTGTTTTATGACATTATTTTTAGTGTCTACCTATTGGTTAGGCGTTATGATGATTACAGTAAAAGAATATATAAAAAGAACTAAAGTTATTTACTGTCACTTAGAGACTCATGCACAGGAGAATAAGTATGGCGGGATGAAAGATTGAGCGAACTAACTTGCATTAAGAAGACGGTGAAGGAAGGTCTCATGTTATCAAGTGAGTAAGTTGTATGACCACCTCACTGCGATATAACTCATGAAGCTAGCTTATATTTAATGTGTGCTCCTCTTAGAGTTATTGAACGTCACACTTGGTTTCCTTTCAAAGTTCAAATGACTAAGATTAGCTAAATGATTTATATCTAGTAATATTTATTTATTCTACTTAGATTGCTTCACATTTAAGGACAACAACCTTTTGGCGTCTTAGTCCACACTTGTTTGTCTTTCGGAATACAAATGAAGGAAGTCCTCTCGCAAGGTTGAGAAAATTCTTTCTTACGTGTGTCAGCCACGTCCTTGCTACTCACACTCTCGGGTAATTGGCGACATACACTAATCAAGTGTAGAATGTAGCTCAGCTGTAAACCCGATTTTTTTTCTAACCTATTCTCATTTAAGTTATTCTTTTATGTGAAAGGAATAAAAGAAAGGGGGGA
>JBBPDI010000004.1:22910552-22926042 GCA_037974545.1 Cucumis variabilis
GATTATGTGTATCCTACGGGATCACAAGACTGTGACTGTGCAGGGTACCCCAATAGGAAGTTAATAGTTATTTTTCCCCTAACGGGCCCAGTAGTGGATCTCTTATTGAGTATGTTTATACTCACCCTTTTATGTTTAACTTTTTCAGGCAAAAGTAACAAGGAATGCAGACTGACGAGGGACAAGCAGTAGGCGTGATTGCCATAGAGGATTTCTTAAATTGCTTCCGCTTAATGTTTTAATTTCTTGTTTCTTTTAGCACTTGAGACTGTTTAGAAAATATTGTGGTTAAACTGAGTTCACAAACCGATGTCTTGTAAGCTTTAGTTTGGAAATTTTTGTTATTTAAAACAGGGCCCAAACTTAAATTTGTTTTCTTTGAGAGTACGGTTTCAAATGAATTTAGTATTTTGTGTAAATCAAGGTCTTTTGTTGAAATTAATGACTTCGACTTGGTTAGAAAAGTTGAGTCGTTACACATATATAATTAATAATTATGATAGGATTAGAATTGTCCAAAAAATACACGCAATTATAATAAATTTAAAAAAATTAATTTAGATGTTTTGTTTAAATGTTTCTTATTAATATCTTTGGGAGTTCGAGATTTGATCCCAAGAAAAATAAATTTAATCAATGTTTTTTTTTAAAAAATCTTTATTCAAAGACTAGCCTATTATAGATTTTGAGAAATTGTAATAATTTTTTTAATATAGTCTAATTAATGGGTGTTACGGGATACTAACACACCTTCTCCATACACAAATGAATCTCAAACTCAACTCTAGTATTTTTTTTCTCGCAGATCATTTTTTGTATTTTATTTAAAATTCATTTTCTTTATTTCGGTGTTTTATCACACCATAAAAAAAATTTGTTGGCGACTCCCTATTTTCTTTTAAAAACTAACTCTTTTGAAGACGTCAACCGCTCTGCGTCATCTTGAGCACATGGCCAAAACTGTTTTATCAATAATTATTTATTTTTACACTTATTTTTAAGGAAAATTGTAGAGGGTAACATTTTAATAATATAATATAACATATATAGTACATTGTTTTATAATTTTGCAAATATGACAAAATTTTCACTTATAAAAATACTCTTCGTCTTAAATTTGTTATTATTCCTAAACTACCCTTCCATATTTTATTTATCTTCCTCTTTTTAATGTCCTACTCATTATTTATTTATTCTCTCAGTTTTTAAGGCCCTAATTATTTATTTATTTTTATACAAGAAAAATTATTTGTTCTTTATATCTTAATCTTGATTTTAGACTATGAATAGTACAATAATTATAATATAAAATATAATGGTTGTTGATCAGAGTAATTTAACTTTATTTGTGATTTTTTTTACTTTATTTGATGTGTATTTTGAGTTGAATTTGATTTCAAATGATTTTGTTTTATTTTTTTACTTAGATTTTGTTTTGGTTTTACTTTGTATCAGTTTTATATATCAGTGTTGTGATATGCTTATATTATATGTATTAGTTGGTTGATATACATACTACATGATTTTTATTTTTTTCAAATTTTATGCAGTTCATTATAGTATTATGTATATGAATGATATAACTCAATGTACCATTATCAAGTATATCAATAATATATTGTTAAAGCATATCAGTAAAGTGAATCATTATCAAATATATGAATCAAGTTTACAAGTGTATATCAATAGTATATCAAGTGTATAAGTAAGACTTCAATCATATCAAATGTATTTAACCAATCGAATGTATAAGTGAAGAATACTAAGTGTATATGCAGTGCATCGAGTGTATCAAACATATCATGTACATCAAATGCATCAAATTTGTTGAATGTACCAATGAAGTATAACAAGTTTATTAGCGGTGTATCAAGGTATCAAGATCTAAGGGGTATCAAGTGTACTATCAAGAATAATCAAGTGTAACAAGGAGAATTATGTGTATCAAGATGTTTCAGGTGTGTAAAAAAGTATCGAGTGTATCAAAGAGTATCAGGTGCATCTAGTGTATCTATCAAATGTACCAGGTGTATCAAGAAGTATCATGTGTATCAAGGGGTATTAGATGTATCAGACGTGTATAAGGTGTATCAAATGTATATTAGTAATGAGGGCATTTATGACATTTTACCTCTTGATGTGTGGGTTGAGCTTTTTATTTTTGTTATTTTCGCAAATAATAAAATGTGTATGCTATGAATTTAATTATTATAACTTATTTTGCCATTTTATTTTAGTGTTTTTTCAACTTTTAAAAATTAACCCTATAAATCAAATATCTATACATCTATCTATCTATATTTATTTACTTATTTATATACTTCTTACCACTAATTTAAAAATTCAAAATAAGTTTTAGAAATTAAAAATAGTTTTCAAAAAAAAATATTTTTTCTTTCTATTTTACAGATACAGGAAAATAAAAAAATTCTATATTTATTTGCTCCAAAAAATAAGAAATTATACTAACTATTTTGACTAAAAAAAAATCTTATTTAATACATAAAATTATAAACAATTTTTTAATCTTTTTGAATCAAACCAACTCAAATTTCTTTAATTTATTTGATTTGTCATAAAAAAAAATTATAATAATAATTTTAAAATAAAAGTGAAATTACTAGTTTAAATTTGAGAACTAAAATTTAAATTAAAATAAAACCTCAATTTACCCCACATGTTAAGTTCATGATTTTACATCATGACCAAACATGGGTTTGACATCAAATGTCAAGCTAACTTGATTTTAAGTCAAGGGGTCAAACAGTCCCTTAATGTCACAATCACAACTTTTCAAACTTGAAACGAGCGATTGTGCATTTGACAAGTATGCTCGTTACACTTAGCACCCATCAAAATGTAGGTGGTATATGTTGAAGTGACATGCCAGAGTGTCTATATATGACATGTCAACTATTTTTGTCAATTAATTTAAAATTGATTCTGTCACATGAAGGATTTTTAATATATCAAGAGTAGACTCGAGAAATTGAAAGGTTAAAACTAAATTGAGAATTACGTCAAAGATAGTATATTAAAAAAAGTGGATTTTGCTTAATTCAAATTCGCAACTCAATAAATTGGGATTTGATCCTTAAATTCTTTATCGAAATATAGGGTACATTTTTGTCCCAATATATATATATATAGCCATTTAAAATAGTCCAAATTAAATATAAATATCTTTCAAATAACTAAATTGATTTGGAATTGAAAACAATGAATCTGTCGTTTTTTTTTCAAAATATTTTTTTTAACGATTTTAAATAACAATATTATTAAAAATATTTATAAATATAATAAAATGTCATAACCTACCTATTTACGACATATCAGAATAAACTAACTATTTGTATTTATTAGTAACATAGATAATAATATATTATTGTAATTTATTGTGGTCTGTTATTCATAGATTATGAATTTTTCTCTGTATTTATAAATATTTTGATTCATTTTACTATATTTGAAATAATTCTGGTTTAGTTTTTTAAAAAAAAATCAAACTTATTAAATACGTCGTTTAAAGTTAATTTTTTTTAAATTAACTAAATAACGAAATAACATATAATATGGGAAAACACATTTTAGAAAAATATTAATAAATGTAAAAAAAAGTAAAAACTAATTAATTTAAGAATTTGTTAAAAATCGTGATGGATTGAGAAAAAATTTCTTGCACAAAATAAAAGATAACATCAATGTTGTCACTTACGCTTCAATTTTAAATTAAATCTTATCACACAAAGATCAGAGCAAGTAGTTTTTTTCTAGAAGAGTTGAATTTCCTTGGAAATGTTGTGTTATGCTCTATTTACAATGGAGTTCGAAGGTCATCTTTATCCCTTTAGGGTTTGTAATCTACTTTCTTATTATTTTAAAGGGCTAGACTTGAACCACTAGGAATGTTTCATAATAGATGATGGATTTGATTTTGCCACTGTTGTTGTGAGATTCATTGGCTCTAATTTGAGCCTTCAAACCAAATTGTCTTCTCTCTATTTGTTAGAAATTCTCTTTAAACTCGCGTTCAGTCTATTTATTTTTGGATTAATTAAGTCCTCTGCCTAGTAATACTTGCATGGATGGAGAATTGTGGTTAATAGGTGAGAGAATGAGATACCTAACAAACATGTGATTGAAAATGGAATGGAAGAAGGAGTGGAGGGGAATAAATGGGATTGTGTAATGTAATAATGTATATAAATAATAGAATAGATATGGAATGGGTGTGGGGGTGTTTATGGAACCATCAAAGTGCTTTTCAAAATGGATTAAAGCACGTGAACTGCTGTGGAGAGACAGCGATTTAATGTTAAAGCACGAGCGTGGCTTCATAAATATCACCTACCAATCAATTTTCGTAATTCTTACAAACTTGGAAATAACACACAAAATAAAAAGAAAACTTCTATCGTTTATTTTAATGATTCATTCAGATCAGTAAATTAATTTCTTTATTGCTACATTTAAATGACAATTTTTTTTTCAACTTTTCTCGGTAGAATTTTGGCAACCTATCACGTTTATAGATCGAAAAAAATAAGTGTAAGTTTTGTTTATCTTTTTATTTATTTAGCTTTTTTGTGTATGGTTAATTTTTCTATTTATAAAAGATAATTTGGTTCTCGATCTAGTCATTCACACTAAAATTCTTTATTTTAAATTTTGGAAAAAAATATTCTAACCTTCGTGTTCGTGATATATAAATTCTTAAAATATCTCAAAAAGTTCTATACTCACATTCAAAATCAAAAAAAATAATTAAGAACTATATATATTTCATGTAAATCTTATCCTGATTACATCCTAGTCAATTGGTTCATGTCTTAGTTTTTATCTTAGGTGGATTTTTTGTTAAGCAAAAAATTAATAACTCAAATATCAGTTTTAAAAGTTTTTAATATTGTTTTGATCTTAGTATTGATCTCAACCTAGGGAGCACCAAAACGTGCTATTAAAGAAATTTGGCAAAAAAATAAGAGTCCTAGCTATATTTATAAAATATGAAAAAAAGATCGTGTTATTTATTATTATTATTATTATTTTCTTATCTCTAAGTTTAAGTACTTTTTAACTGATTAAATTATAGAAAATAATCATAAATTTTGTTTTTTTAAAAAAACCTATTTGAAATTTTAGAAGTTTAAAAAATTACCATCTAATTTTATACTACACATATATTTTTTTCTTAAAAATAATAATATTAGTAATAATTACTAAACTTGTTTGTTTGTTTTTTAAAAAGGTAAAAAAATTAGTAATGACATAATATTTTTAATATTTCATTTTTGTCATTTTAAAAAATAAAAAAAAATCAATTTATTTTAAAAAAATCTTTTAATATCACATTTAATTGGTACCATTTTAAGAAAAAAGAAATGAATTTATTTTATATTTTTAATATCAAAGAAATTATTTAGTTTTAAATAAAATATTTTTAAAAAAATTATTTCTACTCATTTTAGGAAAAAATAAATTAATAAAACCTTTTGACTTATTTATATCATTTTAGGAAAAAAAGAAAATCAATTTTACACAAAAATCTTTTAATATCCATTTAATTTATTAATTAATTTTTCACAAAATCTCAAAATATCTCATTTTATTTTAAATTTTAATTTTCAAAATATCTCATATTTTTTAAAAGGATCTTTGTCATTTGTAAAGGAGGGAGAGAAATTTCTTGAGAGAGAAAATTTCGTGAGGAGAGAAAATTTCTTGAGGAAAAAAATTGCTAGAGAGAAAAAAATTGCTTAGAGAAAAAATTCGTTCGAGTGAGTATGTAGAAAGAAAATTTTTAGAGCGAATCTCTGCAAAAAAAAAAAAAAAAAATCTGCAAAATGTGAGTTTTTCTTATTCTTTTTCTTATTTTTTTTTACTTTATTTTAAGCAAATCAAATCCCATATTGAAATAATCTTAGTTAGAGGTTGCATTTGGTAGGGATTTAATCCCAAGGATCCGCACCTCATATAACTAGTAATTTCTTTAGGATTTGAATCCTTATTTTTCCTTTCTTCTCTTTTTAAAAGATAAAGAGAAAGAAAAAAATGTAGGAAAATTTTAGTATTATATTATTATTGTCATTTTCTTCTTCTTATTATATTTATTTTAGTACTATTATGGTTCTTTTTTCTTTTTTACTTGTTGTTGTTATTATTATCTACCATTTTTCTTTCTTTCTTTATTCATTCTTTTTTTTTGTTTCTTTCCTTATTTTATTTATTGTTGTTATGTTTTCTTTCTTTTACTTATTTACATTATTATCATAATAATTATTGTTAGATGCACTTAAATGTAACTCTTTGTATTTAAAATTTTTAATGTTTTAAAATCCTTTCAAATTTGAAATTCTTTATGTTTTAAAATAAAGACTTTTTTTAATCATTTAGCAAATTTGTCTCTAATGTTATAAATGTTTTATGTTTTTTCAAAATCTTCAAAATTAACCTATGATTTCATAAGGTTTTCTAAATCAGTCTTTTCTAAAAAACTTATACCGTTTTCCTTAAACAAAATCCTACGACAGAATCTAAAAAATTTGGGAGTCCGATTTCCTAGAATCTTAAGGTGAGGAATCACATCTTTGGAAGTCCAAGATATGATCTCAAGAAAAAATGGATTTAATCAATGTTTTAAAAAAAACAATCTTTATTCGAAAACTAGCCGATGATAGATTTTGGGAAATTGTAAAAATTTCTCATTTTCTTAAGGTGAGAAGTTTCCTTCAATATATAGTCTAATTAATGGAATATTATTCCACTTATTTTATGAGAGCATTACTTCAAACATTGGAGTAATGTGGGATAAAATAGGACATTAGTTTTAAAATAAATTAAAAAATATTTTCAATTCAAGATTTAAAATTTGGCCACCGTTTTTTTAAATGGGTGTTGTGGGGTGCTAATACCTTCCCCACACACAAAACAAATGACTCCCAAACTCAACTCTATTTTTCACAGACCATTTTTTTAAAAAATTGTTTACTTTATTTCGGTGTCCAATCACACCTTTAAAAAGATTGGTGACAACTCCTATTTTCTTTTAAAACTAACTCTTTCAAGGACGTTGGCCGCTCCACGTCGGCTCAGATATGTGGCGACATACACTAATCTTTAGTTTTCAAGAAAATCGTTAGATTAAATTTCATTAAAAAAAAACATCCAAAAGTTTCATTATTATTCTTAGACAAAAAAAAAATAGTTTTATTATTTGTATAGTACTAAAATTTATCCTACCCTTTTGAAAAATATTGCCAAACTTTCAAATTTTGCAATAAAACCCTTTTAAAATTTTCAAAATAAATCAATAAACAAATAAGGGCTCTCTTCCATTTTCTTCTCTCCCTTCTTCAACCATCTTTTTTTCATTCCTTAATCTCTAAAGCTCTTGGATATTTGTTCATATGAGATAAACATCAAATCCCCATGAAAAAAATGTGAAGACTAGAAAACGATAAATATAGAGTTCAATAACAATGTATCCAAGAGCAGAGGAATATAAGAACAATATTATAATTATTAGAAAAGAAAATTACGTAAGATAGGTGTGATGGTACCAAAGACGATTAAAGGCGGGTTTATATATAACATCTCTTTAAACAACGTAACCCTCCAGATAGATATTACCTTAAAATATGGAAAGATGTATTTACTTTTGGTTTTAGGTATAAAAAAGTTTGTTAACTATAGTGCCAACGTCTTTTCGCTCTAAAAAAGAAATAATGATAATTCACCAAGGACAATGAACCTATGGTTTTCATTTTCCAATAAATTACGAAAAAAAAGGAGATTGAATACATACATTTACATACATATATATATATATATATACATACATTTTTTTTCTTATTACTGCATCAAAATTAACCTTAAAATGTTAGAGCATTCTCAAAGAACATGTGTATTTTGTAAGTTTATCTTGGTATTACTTAAGTTTTTAGAAGTTGGAGGTTGAATCTTTCCTTTTGTTGTACTAAAAAAAGAAAAAAGATCATAACAAAAGAAAGATGTGTAACGATCCAACTTTTTTAACTAAGTCGAAGTCATTAATTTCAACAAAGACCTTGATTTACACAAAAATATTACATTCATTTGAAATCATACTCTCAAGGAAAACAAATTTAAGTTTGGGCCCTATTTCAAATAACAAAAAATTTTAAAGTAAAGTTTACACGAACATCGGTTCATGAATTCAGTTAAACCACAAAATTTCCAATCAGTCTCAAGTGCTAAAAGAATCAGGAAAACAAAACAATAAGAGGAAGCAATTTAAGACATCCTCTATGACAAATCACGTCTCCTTTTTGTCCCTCGCTAGTCTGCCTCCCTTGTTATCTTTGCCTGAAAAAGTTAAAACATAAAAAGGGTAAGTATAAACATACTCAGTAAGAGACCCACTACTTGTCTCGCTAGGGGAAAAATAAAGTGTTAACTTCCTATTGGGGTACTCTGCACAGTCACAATATTGTGATCTCGTAGGATACACATAATCAGTCTAACGTCCCGAAGGACGCATAAATCAGTTTAGTGTTCTGTAGAAACACATATCAGTCTAAGATCCCGTAGGATGCACAAAAAGTGGTGATTCTGTAGGACACCTGCAAGGTAAACTACCCAATAAGAAACTAACAAATTTTCCCCTCAGCCCATTCTAAACATTTTACAGTCATTCATAGTACAGTCAAATTTCCTCAATACATAATTCCTCCACTTAACATACAAACAGTCACCTTATTCTACTTTAACTCAAAGTCAGTTAGTAACACATCAACATCTTAGTCAAACAAGTAAAAATAAACATAACATCTCCTTCGTTCACAAGAACACAACCATACCTTGGTATATTTTACATTCATTCTAAACAACAAACCATCAGTTTAAATCCACATTCTATAGGAACATCTACGAGTTTCAGTCACTTCAACATCCATATGTGTATATATATATCCAATCAATCACAATGTGCACTCAATCTATGCATATATATATATATATATACTCCCAGTCAAACACAACATACATTGAACCTCAAAGTCAAACACAACATACATTGAACCTCAAATCTACTTCGATATACATATGCATCATATCTGACATCCATCCTCAACTTTTTTAAGACAACATACAGTCAACATATTTATCTTTATAGGGGAGTCCAGGAGAAAGTCCCTTACCTCACTTTTATCCAAGTTCTTCAATTCAACTATACCCAATAAATCAAGTCCTAACATAAACAAACATAATATCAACATTTTTCTAAATAATCTCATACATTCAACTTACCCTATGAGTAGATTCCACAACTTACCCAAAAGTAGAAAATCGAATTCCAACGAAGCTTATTACAAAACTCAAGGATTCTAACACCAACGTCAACAATGCCTTCAAGAATAAACACCAATTTGACTCATTAACAACATCCATCTCACAGTATTTACAATGTCATACCTTAAAATTTCCTACCAATTTCATCCTTACCAAACAAGCTTACAACAAAATAGTGGTAGCGACAACGTTTGAAGGTAACACAAAGGAGAATGTGAAATCGAAATGCTAAATTGATTCGGGCATGGGTTGAATTGGATCTCACAGCTGGAAGGATGGACACCCAGCTGCCTTACGGTCTGTGGGTGAACTGACGCGGCGCACGGAGGGTGAGTAGCGGACGATGCGGCAGTGCGGAACGATTAGTGGACGTCACAAGGGTGCAAACTGGTTGGAGGCGAAACGCACGGTTGAAACGCGCGGTGGCTTCGCGACTGGGACGGACGGTGAGCTCGGCGTCGTGCTTCGCGGCTACTTGAAGACGACGACGAAAAACAAAGGAGAAGGACGGCTGGGCTTTGTCAGAACGAAAAGAGGAGAAAATCAGAGAAGGGGCGATGGGGTTAGGGTAGACAAAGGGGAGAAAAGGAAGAAGAAGAAAACTGAGAGGGGGGACTGTGCGCAGGGAAGAAGAAAGTGGAAGTGAATTTTTTTTTCTTTTCTTTTTTTAACCTAATAAATAATATAATATTAATAATAATTAAAATTATATTAATAATTATTATTATTTCTTATATATATCTTAAATTCCTTATTCCACATTCTTTCCCAACAAATCCAAAATATAATAACACCCCTAAAACTTAAAATCTACAAAGACAATTTGATATAATTAAAAGTAAGATAAAAATATATTACTTTAAGATTTTGGGGTGTTACACATAAACTTCAAACAAACTGCAATTGCAGTAATCAATTATACATATCTGAAATTCAATGTATTATAAATATGTAATATTGAAGACTCAACCTACTAGAATCAATAATCAATCATAATATACAAATATCATGTAATTGGAATAAACTAAATATAAGTTAGCATGTTCCATATCTTACAAACACACTGTAATTATAGGAATCAATATACATATTCTCAACAATGATTGCATAACGATCACATACTATCCCAAATTCAATATATACTAAATATATAATACTCAATACTCAATCTACCAGAATCAATAATTAATCCCTATATATAAACGTATTACAAATACCATGTAATTCTAGTACAATGTAATTATCCTATATATAGTACAAAGACCTGTATCGTGTAAAATACAATACAAAATCACACATACCTATCATTGTCTTCCTTCATTGGTCCTTTTCCTTTCCTTCTTTTGTCATTTTTTTGTTTCTTTCCCTTTTTTGGATTTGCCAGCTATCTTACATTTTTGTTACAACAATATATAAGATACAGTGAGACCAATAGGTTATAGTTCTGTAATTTATATACAATTACCTTCTTCTCCTTCTCTGTCTTCTTCTGTCCCTTTTTACCATTCATTGATTGCTGACTTGTTTCACTTGACTTTCTTGTTGATGACCTTGACTCTTCATGTTCTTCCATCTCTTCTTCCCATTCTTCATCTACTTCGTCTTCTTCCTTTTTATCTTCTACACTTTCTATCTTTTCTTGTTTCCCTTGTTTTTATTATTAAATTAGACAAGTTGGTTCATGTTTATTAATTGTATTACAAAAAATTGCAACACTTACCTTATCTTCAGTTTCTTCTATACGCTTCGCTCTCTTGATTCGACTTAACGAAACTGACACAGAGCATAACTTCTAATAATCTATATGTATTCATAATAAATAGGAGGAACATAAAGGTTAGTAAGTTATTTATCATGGATTTTATTCTTGATTTTTTCTGGATGGTTGGTTCTTCTTTTGGAGGGTCCTTCATCACCGTCTTTTTTTATGATTGTGCAACATCTTTGTTGGTTATTGAACCTTTTGCCATTGTAGGTTGTGTTTGATCCTGGGACGAACCATACATTAACCTATAATAATGGAGACTACAATGATATAATTAGAAAAATCCTAAAACAAATATATATGAGTGCCTCGTCTGAAGAGCTTGAAATAGATTGGACCATTGTTGACGATCGTTTTTTTAAACCAGTGTATCCAGAAGACCTCAATCTATCACTTCTTCTTGTTTCTCCTTCCTGTTGTTCCTTCTTCATATTTAGAATATCTACGATTTATGAAATAATAAAAAAAATTCAAAACAGAAACAAATAATAAAACACAATCCCTTTTCTTTCTCCTAAAATGGGACATAACTGTTATATTATTTATCTTATTTTAATAGATAAAAAATAAATAATTACAAATCGATTATCTTTATATATATATTGTATGATTAAATAACAAAAAACACCAAATTTTTAAACATGAAGCTCTTCTCTTTTGAACCTTCTAAGATTATAGGGACAACAATGGTGATTGATTACAGAGCCGATAACAATGGGCCGTATTTTAAAATGTTGGAAAATACAGTCCAAAACATTCATTGCATGATGATACTGGAAGAAAAAATTGCGTAAAAAAGAAGAACGAATCTGATTAAAGCTGAGAAGAAGAAGAAGAGCAAATAGACTACTTTAATGGCGATATTCAAAGAGGAAGAACGAATAATGCAAAAGTACCGCAGGAAAAGAAAAAGAACAAGAGAGATGAGTAACTATTGTTGTTCGGATAAACAAGAGAATGTGAAAGGAAGCGGCGAGAGTTCTTTTTAAGGCTGAGACTACGACGAAGAAGATGAGAGTGCCACGATCGGGAGGAGCGTTACTGGCAATGAAATAGGTGTTTAGAAGAAAGTAGAAACCTGCTGAGATGAGTGCTTATACTAACGAGACGAATTTCGAGGGAGTAAACTTAGGATTTTGAACCAAGAAGAAGCAATCTGCCGAATTCCAAGGAAGAAAATGATTACCTGCAGAAGTTTAAATTCTGAAGGTATGAGGTGGAGCTTCACAATAATGACATGTTTTCTGAGTTTAGGTATTTGGAGGAATTTTTTTTTCTAACATTTGTTTTTCAATTACAGTGTAACAGGAGTTTATGCTAGTGGAGTAAACAATTTCTATTTTTTAGTTTGGCTAAGGGCATTTGAGGAATTTTGTTTATTTATTTTTTATCTTTTGTTATTCTAACAAATTAAAATTATTTTTGCTATTTTGCCAAAATAAAACATATAATTTGTCATTCTTCTTGACAGCACTTTAAAAGAATAATAACTTGAGAATATGTTTTTGGTATAATCTCTTTTTCACATGTTTTTTTGATGCTAATATATTGTAGCTCACTCACTCGCATCTAAAGCTTTGAATGAGCGTGAATCTTCTCTTCTTGATATTCCTTACTTTGAGTAATTTTCTATGCTTGTTTTGCGTGATGTAATTTTTTAGCTTTTTTTGCTTGTATTGTCTTAGAAAGAGCAAATAATCAATTGTTTTTATAAAATTGAAATAACGGACAAAAATAGCTCGTGTGTATATATAGAATATTCAATCAATATAACATCTAGTAATTGAATTTAAGTAACAAAATAATCTTTAGAAAACGAATATTAAAAAATTAAATAAATATGAAAAATACAAAAATAAATTTGTTTTTTCAAGTTCTGAAAACTTTCTAATAATTTCAGCCCTAATGGAAGGAAAAAGGGTACCTTTAGAATTTGAAATTTTGCAGCCTCAAGTGTGAAAAAAAATGTACACTTTTAGTGCCTTATATTAGAAAACCAACACAGATGGAAAAAGACCATCAAAATATAGTTGGGATCATTGTAAACATAGGCTATAGACACGTTGAAAATTTTTTGTTCGACGTTCATTGTAGAAACTACAACATCAAGACCTCCATTCTCCATCAAGCTCTTAAGTCACTATGGAAAGGAATCAGTTCATAAAGCCAGATCATCATGCCTACCTCTGGGAACAAGAGCTTCGGTTGTATGACTATACAACCTATGAACATGGTTAAATAACAAATTATGAAAATCAGAATAAGAAGACATAATATTCCTAACAATCGATGCTACTTCAGTGAAGACATCAATCCAATCATTTAACATTTGAACTGTGAATCGAACAAAAGATAAAAGTTATGAATTTGGATTTGCTTACCAACAAAACTCCATCTAAAATAGCACAAAGCCTCCACCAAGAGGGTCACAAAGATCTTTGTCTAGAACCTTGGGTAATAGCAAATTACACAACTCATTAGGCATTTAAACAATAACCCCAATGTCACACCTAATGTCATTCAAAACTTGGGTAGAAGAAACACGAGAGAAAACAAAGAGAAGATTTAAAGAACGAAAAATATCTTTACACATTAGTCATCTATCCATATCACTTGATAGATGATACCTACTAGAAGGTGTTTGGACACCCATAATAAAATTAGAATGCATTACAACGTAACAAAAAATTCATGAGTGGATTACGTTCAATTTGTAATATTAAACTCATTTCATTTCGATAGTTTTCAATTACTCTATTTTTCATCGTTTTCACATTTTTACAATTCTATTTTTGTTTCACTCTTGACACACATTCTAATACTCATTCGATTCCTAATAATTCTAATTATATTCCAACCCTCGTAACACTCCAAGTGAAAGATGATAGTCATCTATCAACATACATCACTATCTAAAACCTAATCTTTTAAATTTGGAGATTAAAATAGTACAACACAATTATGTCGGTTATTTTATCTATACGAAAAGAACAAGATATGACAAACAAGAGTTTAACTCAATTGACGTCTAAGTATACTAATAACCAACTAAGTCCGTGGCTCGAATCCTCCGAGCTCAAATATTATTGTGTTAAAAAAAAAAGAAAATGGTGCAAGACACCACCGATGAGATCGATAAGGATATGGATCATCAACTGACAAATTACCGGATCGGGAGGGGCAACTTGAGTAATATAAAAAAAGGCATATGATTCATTTTAGAGTGGTTTTTATATAATTCAGTTCCATAATTTATTTTTATCTATCCCTATTTACAACTTCGAGACAATCTATATCTATATCTATATATATATACACACAAAGTTAGACGTAATTAACTACAATTAATTTCTACCGTTTAATATTTTAACCCAGAATAATAGCAACAACAATAACTTAAAACCCATTAGCTTAGGTTCATATATATGTGTGTTTTTCATAACATCTAGACCATTTTTAAAATAAAATATGTAAATATTATATTTAAAATTTCGTTTTTAACATTAAATAACCAAAATTAACATGCATTATTATTTGTTTGTAATAACTGTGCATTATTATTATACAAGGTATACAAAGTAAAATAATACATTAATTTACGTTTAGAAAAATAAAATTTAAAAAAATTGGTTTGATTCATAATTTAAGACTGTCAAATTCAGATATTTTAAGGACATTTCCAATAGTTTCATATTAAAAAAAAAATGTCTTTATAACTAAGTAATAAAATTATAAGTTAATCTATGATAATTATTTATCTAGAAATTATTTTTTAAAGTACTTTTTCGACACTAAAATATTGTAATTAAGATTTACATATAAATTGATTCGTTATATATATATAATCAAATGCTAGAATGAGCTGACATATATGTACTATCTAAAAGTTTAAGTTAGATCTCCAAAACAAACAAAATTTAAGTAAAAAGAAACCGATATTAAACCGCTTGAGAACATATGAGTTTGGACGTTTTAAATTCATATCAAAGTGACAGATAATGATGACCTTTGAATAATATTTATCACTTCGTTGGTAACTGTGCCAAAATCAAAGTCCTATGTGCCATGCCTCGTAGGACGTCACAATTGGAATGGACATCTCTGTAATTCTCTTCCTCCACTTCTCTCCATTTTCTCCTACAAAAATTTCCCTTTCCATCGATTCATCTTAGAGAAACAAAACAATAGAAACACGGAGAGAGGCAAAATGGGAAGCAATGCAAAAGGAAGAACAGTAATGAAGGTGGGAACTGATGGAGTAGCAATAATCACCATCATCAACCCTCCAGTTAACTCCTTGTCTTTTGATGGTAAAGTTTCGTTCTTTCTATCAAATCTCCATTCAGTTTAAGATTTTGGCCATGGAGATAGATAGGAAACTCAAATTTCACGTTTCCC
>JBBPDI010000004.1:22935384-22945531 GCA_037974545.1 Cucumis variabilis
ATATATAATGTGTGAGTATATGCCTTTTCTTTTTTCATTATTTATATATATCTATGCCTTTTTTTTATTATTATTTATATATATTACAAGTGGGTTTCACAACTTTTTTTTTTCATTATATTTGTAAGAATAAATTTATTTGATTTCTGAATCATCGTTGTGTTATATTTAAAATTAGAAAGAATAATTATAGTTAGAATATAATTTTTGTAAATTATTCTTCTAATTTTAAATATCGATCTAATTCAATGAACAAGGGTTGAGACAGGAGTGCAAGGCAGTTGGAGTAGCTTTCCATTTGATCCACGGGTCTCATTGATAAGGACTAGATATAAACAAGTCAAGAGGAGTGAAAGCGGCTGGACTGTCAGGAGAAGAGCCTTCATTAAAAGTCTGAGGTTCCATAAGACACGGATATTGTGCTCTCCTTCTTTGTGAGCTTCAAGCAATCAAAAGAATGTGATAAAGAGAATATATCCTTACCTATGCATGATAGGACTTAGTGAAAAGGTTTGAAATTGCTTGCCTTTCTCATTTGATAAGAATTAACCTTTATACAAATTACAAATGAATGAATACGGTAAGAAATTATAATAAGATCAATTTACAATAAATGATAAAATAATAGGAGAAGATTATGGATCTTGAAATATCTCTTAATATCCTCCCCAAACTGATGACTCAGGTTGAGTCACTAGTTTGTCTCGAAGATGAAGGAATGTTAGAGACATGAGTGGCTTTGTGAGTATATCAGCAAGTTGGTTGGTGGAAGATATGTAACAAATGAAAATATCTTTGTGAGAACTTTTTCCCGAACAAAGTGGTAATCAATCTCAATGTGTTTGGTTCGAGCATGAAAAACTGGATAATGTTAGTAAGGTCTTGAGAGAAACACAGAGATCACAAGGAAGTTGTCGAATCCAGTAAAGATCGACAGTAGTAATGGCAAGTAAACGATATTCTACTTCTGTAGAGGAACGAGAGAGTGTAGGTTGCTTTTTAGAAGACCAAGAGATTGGATTAGACCCAAGGAAGGCGATGAATCCAAAGGTGGAACGTCGATGAGAAGTGTCACTTGCCTAATCAGAGTCACAAAAGGTATGTAGAGAGAACGAACCTTTTTGAAATTTTATTCCAAGAGTTAAAGTACCTTGTAGATATTTGAGGATGAGTTTGACTGCCGAGAAGTGAATGAAAGTTGGTTTGTGCATAAATTGACTGACACGATTTACAGAGAACACAATATCAGAACGAGTAAATGTAAGGTATTGCAAGAAACCAACGAGTCTTGAATAGAGGGCTGGACCATTAAAGGATGATGCAGTTGTGTAAAGATCAAGAGAAGTAGACATGGGTGTGACACAAGATTTTGCAGAGATCATTCCTGATGTGTGAAGAAGGTCATTGAGGTATTTGGTCTGGTTAAAAAATATGCCATCAGTGGAGGAATGAATTTCAAGACCAAGAAAGTATTTTAAGGGGCCAAGGTCAGATATTTGGAATTTAAGGGCCAATTGGTTTTTGAGAAGAGAGATGTATGAGGAGTCAGGACTAGTGACAATGATGTCATCTACATACAAAAGTAAGTAAGTGAGAGAAGATTTGACTGATCAAATGAATAATGAGGGGTCAACAATTGAAGCAACAAAACCCAAAGTAAATAAATAAGATGTAAAGCATTCAAACCAAGCACGGAGGGTCTGTTTGAGACCATAAAGACTCTTGTGTAGGGAGACACACGTGATTTGGATATGTTTTATCCTGGAAACTAGTAGGTTGAGACATGTACACAATTTCTCGAAGAATACCATGAAGAAAGGCATTTTTGACATCTAATTGGGTTAAGGATCAATTGTATTGAGCAGCAAGAGCAAGAATGATACATATGGTAGGTTTATTAACAACAGGACTAAATGTTACATCAAAATCAAAACCTTGTACTTGGTGATAACCTTTAGCAACTAGTCTCGCTTTGTGACGAGCAACAAAACCATCAGGATTATATTTTGTTCGAAAAACTCATTTACAACCAACAACATTTATAGATGGAAGTCGAGGTACTAAGGATCAGGTACCTTATGCTTGAAGAGCATTGAATTCCTCAAACATCGCAGTTCACCATTCGAGATACTTTGAGGGTTTTGTGTATGATGTGGGAGTCAGGAGAGCAGATGTGATGTGAAAAGCCTTTGGCTTGAAAATACCTGATTTTGCTCGAGTTTGCATAGCATGAGTGTTCCGAGGAGGAGATGAAACATGTAAGGTGGTTGTGGCAGCATTTAACTCAGTTTTTGTATCGACTGTAGATGAAATATTCAAAGACTGACAATTGACATTAATATCCATAAAAGATGTGTGAGTAATGTCAACAAGGGGGAGGGTGAGGAGGTGGGGTTTGGATATTGGGAATGGAGACAGAATTTGAGGGTGTATAATATGGAATATTTAGTAAGGTGAGTAATAGGCCTGGATCAGAATTGGATAGAGGTTGAGATAGGGAAGAAGTGGTGGAATTTTCATAAGGAAAGATGGTTTCATGAAAGATGACGTGTCGTGAAACTATGGTTTGTTTGGTTAATAGATTGTAACAAATATAGCCTTTGAAATTGTGAGGATAGCCTAAAAATACGTGTTGTGTGGTTTTTTTGTTCAAGTTTGTGTTTGGCGTAAGACTTGAGAAGGGGATAACATGCACATCCAAAAACTTTTAAATGATGCAAATCAAGAGTATAACCAAAAAGCATTTCAAATGGTGATGACATTTTAAGTGAGGAAGAAGACATTCGATTAATAAGAAAAACTGCAGTGGAGAAAGCATAAGGCCAAAATTCAAGAGGAACAGAGCAATAAAAATTAGAGACATTGTAGTTTTAACGATGTGACGATATTTACGTTCGGCGACATCGATTTTTTCAAGAGTATAAGGACATGATTTTTGGTGAGAATTACCTTTGGAATAAAAAAAAAAGGATTGTAAGGTGGTGTTGCAAAATTCACCACCATTATCTAATCAAAAAAATTTTATTTTTTGAGATATTTGATTTTCAGTAAAGGAACAATTTTTTTAATAATAGATGGAATATCATATTTGTAAGCAATAGGAAAGAGCCAAATAAATTTGCTAAAATTGTCAATAAAACAAACATAATATTGATTTCCATTAGAAGAAATTATTGGAGAGGGTCCCCATACATCGCTGTGAATAAGGTCAAGTGGTGTAAGAAAAGTTGATAAAGACATAGGAAAAGATAATTTTGTCATTTTTGCTTTTAAATAAATAATGCAATTGCAAGTAGAAATGGAAGAGGACATAGATAGACCAATATAAGATAAAATAGAATTAAAAATTTTTGGAGCAGGATGACCAAAACGAAAATGCCATAATGATTCATTTTCATGTTTTGCATGAAAATTAAAAGATTTGGAAGGCATGGTAGATGTGGATAGAGTAGAAGTACTGGGAATAGGATAGAGACCATTGATGCTTTCACCAGTATAGAGAGTTCAGCCAGTGACTTTATCCTGAATGAGGAATCAGTCAATATCAAAAATAAAAAGACAGTTATTGTCAAGACAAAATTTATGAACAGAAATAGATTTGCAGCAAGTTTAGGAGTGTGGAGTATTTTGGAGAGATTAAAGGTATGAGAGGGAGTTGAGAGTTTACCACTGCCGGTATTTTGAATATGTAAAGGTTGGCCATTACTGTGACAGTTTCCTCACCATTACAATGGTTGGATAAGTTTAGATTTGCCAACTCATTCGTCATATGAACATTACATCTACTATCAACTAACCAGAAATTATTAGTATTTTCATCAAAGGTTTGAGAATGCATAGAGTTTACCGCCATTGCTGCTAATTGAGAGGGTGGATGTCGGTCTTGATAAGAGAAATTCATGCGATTATAGCAATCGAGAGCTCCATGTCTTGGTTTTTGACATATTTGACAAAAAATACGACCATTAGACCCAAAATTTGTTTCAGGCCCGAAATTGGGCCCATGTGAAGGAGAGGACCCAATGATGCCACACTGGTTGGAATGGAATGGGTTGAAGTTGGATGTTCGGCGAAATGGGCCATGATTGTTATTGTGCCGAATTTGATTTGTATTTCCATTTTCACGTGATCTTAAATAAAAATTGGACCCACAAGAATTAGAAGGATTTGGGAAAGAATGAAAATTAGGGTTACCAGTAGAATGAGAACGTCATCCTCCTCGTTCGCAGTTGCTATGATGTGAGATGGTTGGAAGGTAGCCATGGTTGTGGGAATGGCTTCAATGGCGGAGTTTTAGCCATAGTTGATTCTTCTGAAATGAGTAGAGTGTGAAGTTCTTCAAGGGAGATGGTGTCACTGCTGGTTTGAATAGATGTACAAAAGGCATTGAAGGCAGCGAAGAGCCCATTTAGGGTGTGAACGAGAATTTCTTCATCTTCAAGAGAGACGGATGCGGCAGCAAATTTATTGACAAGAACTTTAATACGAGAGGTATATTGTTCAATGCTTTCAGAAGGAGTTTTCTTTATGGTGTAGAGTGTTAACCTTAAATCAAGAATGTTAGATCTAGTATTGGAGGAGTAGCGTTTCTCTAGAGACAACCATAATTCTTTGGAGGAGGGAGCCAACAACGTGGGCAAGGGCAGAAGATGATAAAGTGGCATTTATCAAGGTAATAAGAGCTTGGTCGCGGGATAGCCATTGGAGATATTCGGTGTTGATTTCAGAATTAGTTCCAATGGTTGACGATGGTAAATTTTTTGAAGGAAAGGGAAGAGAATCATCAATATGGCCAAAGAGGGAATGGGCTTTGAGGATGGAGGAAACTTGATATTTCCATAGAACATAATTCGTAGTGTTCAGTCGGATGGGTACAAGATTGCAGATGTTGGATAGCAAGAAAAAAGTAGAGGTGGGAACATATGGATTTGGTGAGGATTTGAGAACAAGATTAGAAGATTCAATAGGATCAGATTGGAAGCTAGGGGTGGCCATTGAGGAGATAGATATGTGAGGTATGCAAATTAGTTTAGGGAAGGCTTGATACCATGAAAAGGTTTGAAATAATTCTGTATTGCTTGCCTTTCTCATTTGATAAGAATTAACCTTTATACAAATTACAAATGAATGAATATGGTAAGAAATTATAATGGAGTCAACTTACAATAAATGACAAAATAATAGGAGAAGTTTATGAATCTTGAAATATCTCTTAATACTTAGTGCTTAGTAGGTTAGTAAGCATGGTAGGCAGTAAGCGAGGACGAAGATAAGTGCTTTCATTTATCTGATTATTATATAGTTATTTGAGAGATTTTTTTAACTTATTTTTAAAATCAAAGGAGTCAAAATGTATATTTTGAAATTTTGGGGATAAAATTATCATTCTCATAAATTTGGAAATAAAAAAGTATATTCTTAATACGTAAACCAAACACAAAATTGAAGACTAAATAGGTAAATTTTACTTCAATACTATCAAAGTTTATTATATTTAGAAATGGAAGAGATAATTAGACTTAAATTAAAATTTATGGATTTTGCATGCTTGTATTGTATCAATTCCCATTAAAAAAAAAAATCCAACCAAACCACGTAAACTATGATTAGCTAGTATTTAAAATGGACATTTTTAAAAATAACAAAATAAATTAAAATATTTACAAACTATAGCAAAATTTTAGATTTTATCACTGATAGTCTTCTATCACTATAACGTATCAATGACTATCAGTGATAGAATTTGCTATAAGTTTGTAAACATTTTGTAAAATCTACTATTTTTAAAAATTCTCCTATTTAAAACATTTGTTTTATTTGTTATATTTTAATCATATTAAAAGTAAGATCAAAGTTTCACGTTGGTTAGATAAAAAGATAAGCATACAAGACAACTATTTTATTTGGTATGAGACATTTTGTAGTGATACCAAAAGTGAAGGAATAAGGGTGTATAAAAATTGAAGAGTATCAAACAATGGTGGAGATATGAAGGGTCAATTGTTCTAACAAATGATATCAATGTCATGTCCCAAACTTAAGGATAGTAAGATCCTCATATCCCTTGGATAGGCGGTTTGCTTTAGGAGAAACAGTTAGGCAAATGAATGACATTTGAGAGAGGCTCCGTAATACTTCGTTTTGAGAGATATCAATTCACTCGAAACATTTGAAATATCTATAAATTTAAATTAGTGGTTGAAACCAGAATACATTAAAATTGAAAATATTTAATTGCGAGGTGGCTTGGTGGTACTTTATTCATAAATGAATCACATTAATTCCTGATGGCAAACGGTGCTAATCCAACACAACCTTGAGGAGCCTTCGGAGTCGACAATAGCCCTTTGTGTTCCTAGCCATAAGCGTTCTGTTGCGCATACGAGCATGGAATCTCACAACTTCAAAATCCATCTATATCACCTGCTTTAATTCAAAATATGATATGTTTCCCATCAATTCGCAAGTGTGGAATATCACACTTGCACATAACCTTCTATACATGAGGGAACCTATTATGAAATTCTTTTTCAGGATCAGACATACATTAAAATGAGATGCAAAAGCTTTAAGAAATAACAAACTTACTGTTGCATTGTTTATATCCAAGCAAGGTTAACAGGTGAAGTTACAAGCAACAGAAGATGGATACTAATCTCCAAAAAGATAACAGGATCTCTTTCTAAGAAAAGAAAGAGAACCCCATTTACCTTTATGCTACCTCGAGATTATTCAGCTTCGCACAGTGAGGAGTTGGGAGATTTTTATTCCACTGGAGTGTCTGGAGTTCTACATCACAATAACGCGAAACAAGGTTTCGATAATCCCTTATCACACTGTTCTCTATTTCAGCTCGAGCTGGGCTTCCAAGAGGATATCCTACATCAAAATTTGATGATTTGACAAAAAAATCCACTCCATGTTTCTCTGTAACCATAGGAATACTATAGGATTGATTTTTATGCAAAGAATATTCAGGCTCTGGAAATGGCATATAAGCCAACAAGTAAATTAACAATGGTAACGTTAGAAGAATGATAAAAAATTTGGGACCTCTCCCATCAGATTCAGTCTTCTGTTGGCTTTCCCTACCTCCGTTGGGATCAATTTTATTTTCAGACGAATCATGATTCGTTTCACTTCTCCGATGCCTTGCATTCTGCTGTTGGTTGTACTGATACTGATGAACCAAAGCCGTGTGATCATATTTCCTTCTCGAAGTATCATCGCTCAAACACTTGAAAGCTTTGTTTACTTTGTTGAATGCTTCAGCAGAACCAGGAGCCTTGTTTTTATCAGGGTGAACTTTCAGGCACAGTTTCTTATAAGCCCTCTTAATCTCTTGAGCCGAACTATTTTTCTTCACCCCAAGATTTTGTAATAGCACTTGATTGTTTTTATCTGCCTAATCAATTGAACGTGTTCCATAGTATGATTACGTTAACTATTCAAACCATCTTGATTCTCAACACTTCGTCCTTAGTCTTATCCAAAATCTTACCGACACAATCTTTCAAAAAAAAACCTAAACTTCCTGAATTCATTACCTTCAGCCTAATTTCAGATGCAATTCCAACTAGACTGAATACATACTCGGGATAGAGAAGACCTAAATTAAGGAAAAAGAGAATTCCACAATCAAATTTCGCAACCGTAAGCTAGAGTAAACATCACCATTATCATCATCATTGTTAACATACATATAAACGATAAATGAAAAGAGAGGGAAAATGAGAGCCGTGCCTGATAAAAGGAGATTGGCGGCTTCAAAGATGAGGATCTTGATTCATTCTGAAAACTGAAATCTCACAAGAAGTTTGTGAGGAGTTGCAATGGCCATTCACTGGTGAGCAAGAGAGGAGTTTGACATCTATGAAATGCGTTAGTGACATTTCAGAGGAGAAGATGGAGAAAAACAATAGACAATAACCTGCAGCTCATTTTCTGATAATTGACTTTTGCATGTTGTCGACTGCCTCAATAGCCGTTGACTTTTTTCGTGGGTTGATTCATACTTTTGAATGTTATAGAGGAGCTCTTTCTAAAGTTGCTAATCGACTGTTCATCTCGTTCTTGTAGTCTTTGAGAAGAACTAGAAGACATTTCACAAGTGAACCTTTTGTTAAAGAATATGTATAAAATGTCAAAGAAATGAGTTTCAACATGTTTAAAAACACTTACAAAATCATTCAATTTGAAATTAAATTATTTAAGTTTTGGGTATGGTGTTTTGAATGAAAAAGTTTTCTCACTGCATGAGCAGTGTGACCTTTCCTCTAGCAGCAAGTGCTCCTCGACTCTCGCCTCCTTTCCCATCTACATCACCAGATTCCAATGATGATCCTGTCTATATTTATAGATAGTCAAATCTCTCCACATTCAAAAATGTTTATTCGCATTATTTATATATATACTATATTAAAATCTCTACTGTACTAAAAATGAGGAGGGAAAGAATTTTTCACTTCCCCTTTATTCACCCATACATGCCTTACACTCACACTTCATGGCAAAATCTTAATCACTTTAATTTTCCTTACGTTTGTTTTTAAATTAAAACTACTCATATCAATTCATATTCAAAAATATTACTTGCATCATATTTTAATTTTCTTTATCCAAATAAATTTTATATATTTCTCTTTTTATAGTTTTAAACTTCATGCTAACTATTTAATTTTTAAATTTAATTATAGGTATTCACTAAAAGAAAACTCCAAAATTGTGTCAAAAATTTCGAACTGCATTAGAAATATTTCGTGTCAAAATGAATTAACGATATCTCATATTCATTAAAATTAACTTTGCCACTATTTAAATTACTTAATTTCATGTCTAATATTTACTAATTAGAGTGGATGAAGGTTGAATCAAAATTTTACGTTAAAAGTAATTAAATCACAATTTAAAATTTTATAAATAATTATGTAAAAACATTTTAAGCCACGTGTGATGCACGATATATATGTTTCAAGAAAAAAGAAAGTGGAGGGAAGGGTGAGCTTAGTTTATCCAACAACATTTCTATCCAAGTTTAGTCACGATGACAACAATAAAAAAGTACCTCCAACAACCATAACACCCTCCTCATTGACAGACATTGTATTGATTAGTCTTCTGCTGAGAACTGAGCACAAAAGATACACAATATTGGAATATCAATGATTTTGATTATCTGATGTACTGCTCCAGTCTAAAGGAAATGGTACAAAGTTGATAATTACAAAAGCATGAAAATAGGTTCTTATGTAGAAACAAAGGAAAATGATCTAAGAGAACTACACCACATGAGTAAAAAATTTATTGAAAAAACTAATATGACCAAGTTATCGGAAGGAAAAATCAGAGGGAGAAAAGGATACAGTTGGTCCATTAAAATGAGCAAACGGTGTTATCATGCCCAGAGAGTTCATGGATAGTACTAGCCCTAGAAGAAAAATCTCGTATCAACCATACTATCATTTATTTCATGTCACACTATTCTAGGAAGAAGAAACGTGCTCCTACAGTTATCATAAATAAATGACACTTCAATTTTCAGCAGCAGAAAACTCAAAGATAACGATTGTTATCAAAGGGCAAGAACTATGGAACCTATATATGGCCCGCTTCGACAGACCAAAATGGAATTCATTCATATTGAATAATTTTAAAAATAAATACCTTGATTGTACAATCTGCCGAATCAGTACAAAACCACATGTTACTTGGATCAAATGCAACAGTCCTTACCACCCAAAGTAACCACTTATGACCTATACACCGAAAGACAAGTGTTGATTTTTACGGGTACGAAGTGGCAAAATATCCCATGCAAGATACACATAATAATTGATATGAGATGTTAAATCATACTGAGAGAATAATAAAGTCAACAGAAAGAGACATAAAAATGGCCCGTATGCAATTATCATTTCAGTTACTATTCTGTTATTTTCAACTATTAGTATTCTTTTTTCTCAAATATAATGTACTTTCTAACTCCATGTGGCGTTTATTTCAATCACTGGTTCAGAAAAGCAAGCTTAAGATTTTATTTCTATTGATTTTTTATAATAAGCAGGAATGTATATATTCAACAAAAGAGCCGAAAAAGAACAGTGCATAAAAAGTTATCCAAGGGAGGGAGATGGACCAAATTTGGAGC
>JBBPDI010000004.1:23039843-23051069 GCA_037974545.1 Cucumis variabilis
TTTCTACCATATTATTCAAACTATGATTAGTGTACAAATTGTGACGTACTATTGAGATATGATTAAAGTATACGCATGGATTTGAATCTATCATTCTCCATGTGGTTGAACTCATAAAGACGAAAAAATGATTAAATATATAAAAGAAAAAAAGGATTTCAAGTGTCAATTTTTTTTAGAATGAAGATAGGTGTGACATCTTCAAATTTATGAATTTTACAGAATGCATGTGAAAATTATATAATCTTTTGATTAAGGAAAATTATTTAAAATAAATTTTTTTAAAAATATTTATAAATATAACAAAATATCATAATCTATACGTCAAAGTAAACTACTATATGTAATATATATTTTATAAATATTATGGTTTCGTTTTGCTACCATGATTCGATTAATCATATCTTATGTTTATACCTTTTACATGTTTTAAAACATTACAAGGCCCATAGTATTTATACCTTACCAAGAGAGAGATATTTTGTAAAGAAATTATATCCATTTGTTATCATCTTTTTAATATCAGATGATCACCTATTTGAAAAGTAAAATAAATGAAAATTTTTGCTTTAGATTTCAGTGATATGTTACAATAATTTAAATAAATTTTAACAAACGAAAAATAAATAAATATAATAATCTAGATATCTGCTTGATTCTATTATTTTTTTTCTCGTAAATCTACATATATAAAAATTTATGTTTCCTCTCCTATATGTCAATTCCAAGTGAATAAGAGACGTATAATGTCATCTCAAATATTTTTAAATTTTATTTTAACGATTTTACAAAAAAAAAAAAAAAAGTGATTAAATTAAAAAATATTTTTAGAAAAATAATTAATATATTTATCTCTAATTAATTCAAAAGAAAAACTTTTGGGGAGGGACCAAAATGAAATTAGACCTAAAATGTTATAGATGTAACAAAGGAATAGATCTATCCACCAGGGTTCTTGTAGTTCCCATTAAATACTATGGGCCTTGTAATTATTAAGGTCCATCACTTTTGGTCCATAACCCTTCCAACGGCCCATGTTTTAGAAAAGACGCAATTGGCACACGTGCTCAATTTGTGTAGCTTCCTTATTAATTATTGCCCAAATTCCAAAAATAACCCTATAGTATGTTTTGATAACAATTTTCACATACGAAGTTCTATAACTCTTGAAATTCATATTCAATAATTGTAAATATTAGATCAAAATTTATATAAAGATTTAAAAATATAATTGAGAGTAAATTGAAAGTGAGAGATTTGAATATAAGGACTTTTTAGGTTCTTAAGTACTCAATTTAGCTGAAATTTTTATTCATAATTTATCGATTTTTTTGTGGCTATTTAATTAAGCAAAATGTTAATTTTTACTTTTAAACTTGAGAACCTACCAGTTCTACTTTAAGATTTCAATTTAGTCAATAAAACTTAGTTAAATGTTCCAATTTTTACCTTTATTAAATTTCATCCACAACTTTTATTTTTTACAAATAAAAAATATAAAAATGTTCATAAATTTACTAATTTCGTTAATATCAAAATTTGCACAAACTTAAATTTGGTGGTGCACTCTTTAAACATAGCAACTTTTTAACAAAATTTTAGCTTTAAAATACTATCATATAATGATAATTTTTAAAAAAAAACACAATATAATTTGCCAAACTCATTTAAAATTTTTTTGTCATCATAGTTCTATCAACAAATTAATTGGCACGTGGGTTTTCATAAGACTATTAATGACAAAATATGTTTATAGATCATTTAAAACTATTTCTCAAACATCAAGGACTAAACTGTCTATTTTAAAACTTCAAGGACATTAAACTCAAATCTTAAAGATGAAAAGTGTATTTTACGAAGAAAAAAATAATTTTTTTTTTCTAATTTACTTTTTCAACTATATTTTTACTTCTTCTTTTTCCTTTTTTTCCTTTTGCTTAGATGTGGGTTCCAATCATATTTTATTTCCCTTTTCTCTCATCAATCAATTTTCTTTTCGGAGAAAATTATATGTAAAGGACAAATAATTTGTTTAATTATTGAGCCATCCCTTATTATTGTTCCAATGAGATTTAAGTGCCCACTTCCACCCAAATTCATGTTCTCTGTGATTTCCCTATTTTCACTTTATATATTTTCACAATTTACTTCTTATCATGTTCACCTTCTTGCGAATGACTCAAAAGGGTATCTTTTCGGTTTCTAATTTCGTTTGCATTTCATTTCATTATAGCTCTTTGGGGATGATTTCGACTTTGACTCACTTCTTATTGGTATGTATGGTATTCTTTGAGTTGACCTACGTAAGAGATCCTTGTAACAATGTAGTATTGAATCTACTGGACTCTAATCCTTAAATTAATGTAAGGAAGTGACTAATTTGACTAATCACAATAAAAAGAAGTAGATTTGATTTCTCCTTTGTAGATTTCCTACTCTCTCTTTAGGAGTCGTTGCATATGACTACATATAACCTCTCATTTGACACACGTCTATTGTTATTTGTGATAGCAGTTGTGGCAATGATATTTCTAGTGTTTTAAGATGCAAGGTTCCAGTTTGAACTCGACTTAGTTATTTTTCTATTGATATATATTAACTGGCTCAAGTAGTCTAACCAAAACCCTGAAAACTACTATACTATAGTGGAGCAAATAAAAAACACAACGATAAAATCATGATTGAAAACTTTGGAAGCATAATGAGTTTAGTCTTACACGTATCTAACCTAAAACGTTCGATCCAAACATAGACTTTGAATTATATTATATTTATAAACTCTCAAGTATATATAGTAGATTGTCCAATACGAGACTGTAGCAAAAGGAAAAAGAAAAAAGTAACTAAAGAATAAACATGTGATGCTTTGAAAATTTGAATTTGAATTTGAATGCATAAGAGTCAAATAAAGAATCTTTTTTGATTAAAGTATATAAGCTGAAAGGAATTCAATATTTGAAAATCTGATTTCCGAAGAATCAATTTAATTAATGGGCCTATAGGTCACAAAAGGCCCATAATGAAGAGGGGGGTAGGCAGGGCAATTTTGGAAAAGAAAAAACAAAAATGAAATAACCATACGGTAAATTTGAGTTTAGAAAAAATAAAAATGTATAAATTTTTCATAATATATTTTAGAAACATCATCAAATAATGCTTTTTCTTCTTCTATCAATTAGAAGTGTTTTATAATGGCAAAAGCAAACCAAACATGCATATAATGTTCATAAATCAATACTAGAAGGTACAAGAGTGTATGGTGCACAATGCATATTATTGGTATAAATAGTAACTTTTAATTCTTATTTAGCTATTTTTTAACCATATACTTTCAATGTCTCTTCATATTCTTATCGTTCCAAATGTGATATCAATACATTCAAGTCTTTCTCCTAAACAATTGAGACGTTACAAAATAAAAGAAAGATCCTCAAGTAAATTATAAGACAGTCTATTCAAAAAAAATCATCCAAAAAATGTTCGTTTGACTCCATTAGAAAAAGACACAATCGATAGATTTAATATAGACCGATCTTCTAAGAAGTTTATACTCCTTATATAGTATGTATATATAATTAAAATAATATAAGGAAGGAAGTTGAAGCCCTATTAAAAGAAACAGCAACAAAAAAGCAAGGCTCAAACCATTCACTTAAATGTATTCAACAACGTTAGTCGTCTCTATTAAATCCATACCATCCTTATTAAATGTACAAATATATGTCCTCAACGGTAATATTCAACTTCTATAAACATTCACCTCATTGCAAGCCTTTTCAAAACCTCATGGAATGTTATGTGATTTCAATCCCTCTCGGAGGATTTTTAAAAATGTTAAAATGTCAAAATAAACAAACTATTTAGTATTGAATTTTTGTTTATGTAAATAATTTATATTTTTATTATTTTCTATAATTAAAAATATACATAATTTTAAAAGGATAATTTATTAAAATATTATAGTTTTTTAAAAACTTGTTGGTAAAATAGAGTTATTTTAAAATTTATTATAGATTTACTGCACTCTAGAAGAGAGAATGTATTTTAAAAGAGAGATAATGAAAAGAACAGGATGAGAGAGAAGAAGAGAGAGTACGACTATTTCACACTCATCCAATGATCGAAAAGGGGAGGTAAAAGAAGAAAAAAGTAAATTTTTTTCTCTCGTCAAGGCTCACAATTCCTACATTCTTTTCTCGAACATCCAAATTTGTTTTTGTTTTCTTAGTTTTTAGGATAATTTGTTTTATTTTTTAGATAATCCATAATTTTTTTTTTCTTTTTAACATTTAGTCCAACAACAATTTGTTTTTTCCTATTTTTACATACAGTTATATATTATGAATTGTAGGATATGTTTGTAAATCTAAATAAGTTAATTATGACCATGTGTAGCTATGCAATCTCCTAACAAAAGAAAAATGTAAGTGATATATAGAATATGTTTTTAAATTTGAATTAAAATGGATTCTATGTTTAAGATTTTTAAAAAATCAATTTATTTTTAGATGGTTTAGAAGTAAGCATTTGACCTTACACCAATTTATTTTTACCAGTTCCAAATCAAATATTTTCTTTAATAAATGAAAGAAAAATAATAAAAATAAAAATAAAAAATTTAGAAATCACAACTAAACTCAAGGTTGTTAATCTTCAAATAATGTTTATCATCTAAGTTGAGCGTCAAAATGTATTGGATTTCATACTATGTGGAACATAGAATTACTAAATATATCTATTGATATTTGTTTCACCAAGCTGATTTTATAATTGAGGGTCTTGTGTGCATAGACAAGTGCATCAAAGTAAATATTATATAGATATATTCATATTATTTCTTATGAAAATCTACGATTGTATTTTTAGTAATTGCTTATAATTGAAAATTAGTTAAAATAAATTTAAAATTGTATATATCGATACAATGTGAAAACATATGAAAAAATCCTTCGTTGGTCATATGTCTTGATCGTTTTTACGGTTTGTCACATGTTTTATCTTAAGTAAACTATTTATGATAGTTTTTGTATCGCTTTCAAATAATCTGAAACATATATATTATATTAAATCAAATAATCTCCTTATACAATGTACTGCTAATTTATATGTCAATCATATGTTGCATCATTTTAATGTTCACTTTAGAAAAATCAAATAACAAAACTAATTTTTTAATTTAAAAATTTTATTGATCAAATAAAATATCAAGAAAGTTACAAAAATAAAATCCTAAGATTGTACACTAATCCTCTTAGATATAAAAAGTACTTTCTTCTAGTTTCAAATATATATATATATATATATAATGTTAATAACAAAAAAAAATACTTATCTTTTTTATTTTCTTTTAGTTTCACATTGGTTTTGATATATATATCTATAAAAATTAAAACTTAAGTGTAATATAAATTTATTTGATGTGATTTTTTTTAAATTTTGAAAGATTGAATCATATTTGGAAATATATTCTTTTTTGTTTTATTTAAATTTATGTATCTAATAATTCTTTTGTTTAGGGTTTAGGGTTGGTTGTTTTATTTAAATTTATGTATCTAATAATTCTTTTGTTTAAATTTCTAACAAAATATTTGTTCATAAAATAAAAATAACTTTAAAATAAGTTAAAATATAACAACAAACAAACTTAAAATAACAAACAAAATAAAATAAAATTTTAAAAAATACTCATAATCTCCCATTTTTTCTCTCATGGGACTGCGTGTTGATCACTCTCGTCCTCCCTTTTCTTTCTCGTGTGAAATAGTCGTTCTCTCTCTTTTTCTCTCTCATCCTGTCCTTTCTATTTTAATCTCTTCTAAATTACGGTAAATCTATAATAAGTTTTAAAACCAACTTATTTTACTAATAAGTTTTTAAAACTACCATATTTTGATAATCCAACCATTACAAAAAAAAATACATTTTTAACAAAATAACAATAATATAAAAGTAGAGAGAACGTGGGTTGCAGGGAATAGGAGCGGCGGCCACGTGACAAACTGATGCCCTGACATCACCCGCTTTACACATTTGGTACAACCAAAGCCTCGGTTTTCGGAAAACGACATATCGGTTTCTCATTTGAGCCGTTTAATACGCACTTTTTTCCGCTCCCATCCATCACCTTCTGTCTCTCTTCCGATTTGTCGTTTTTCATTCTTTTTACCAAATTCCCTCACACTTGCCGTTACTACTGTTTCATCTTTATGGGCCCACGGCCCATTTCCAAGCTACTGCGCGATCCCACACGAGACACGTTCAGATCACGACACGTGGCTTCTTTGACGTAAGGTTTGGATTGGATCCAATGCCAGCCGTTGGATTAAAATTGGTAGAAGGAAAATTAAATGAGAAGATACCCAGAATCTTCCACCCAACGGATCTCTACAACCGAATGTTAATTGAGCTGTTTAGCTTTATAATAATAATAATACTAATACTCTCTTCATCTTATCATCAGGGTCCAACGCTTAAACTAAAATTCTTAAATTCCATAAGATTTCAAGTTCAAATCAATCCTTCCACTTTCAAGTTTGTAGATTTAATTTGAAATATAATGTTCAATTGATTGATTGATTTAAAAGGATTTTCAATTTCAATGTTAATAACAAAATGAAATGAAGTAATTAACAACTCATTAAACCACGCTTTTCTTTTGTGTTGTTTATAATTCAATAAGACTACACATTTAGTCCTACTTTTCTTTCATATAAAATAACAATATATTCCCTATTTTAAGGGTTTGTGCTTTAGAAGTGTGACTAAAAAGCATACAAACCTTTTAAGCTTCTGAAAGTAAGATCTTTTTCAACACAAGTGTAGTACAATTAACAACTAAGATAAAGCATTTACTTCATAATCGTATTAATAAGATTGGAATGTTCAAATCATAACCTTTGTTTTTTAAAATTTAAAATAAAAAAATTTTAAATTATTAAAAGAATATTTGTAAATTGTTCCGACCACAAATAAAATATCGTCATCTCCAACTTTCGATTGAAAAATTATACATCAAAGCATTGAAATTAGTTTGAAAATTCAATTTAACATTTATATTAGTTTGAGACATCTATTTTTAGAATTAAGAGTCTTATAGCTACAGCTCCGTACTCTTATCGGTGGTTTTTACAATATATCTTAATAAAACAAAATAAATACACCCAAAAATAAAATGTAAAAAATTAATAGATCTAATCTATTTTTAAATAAATATATTATTTTTTAATAATAAATAAACAAGACGTCTTTAAATATACCAAATAAATTGGAACTATTTATAAATTATATCAAAACCATCAAATTCTCCCTAGCTCATTTGAGTTATTTTACTATATTTTAAAAATAATTTCAATTTTTTACTATTTACAATAATTCCTCTAAATTTAGAATCTAAGAAAATCAATACATCTAACCCCACCGTAACTTTCATATTTCCACACTTTCACGAGTTTATACCAATGTTTTGTCAATATATTATACAAAATCCAACAAGAAAGAAAGAAAACAAAAAAACCATTCTAAAAGAAATCAACATTTAACTTTTTTTTTTTTTTCATGTTATAAATGATTTAGACATAGTTAGATCTATAAATAATTTTTTGATTGGCATTACAAATAAGATTTGCCAGAAACTTAAACACAAGAGCTATACATTACAAGTGATAAACCCTGTTTTATTTTGATTTCTTACAATAATAACGTGCTTTTTAAATAATATAATTATAGAACGAATTAAACTCTAAACCCTAAATTCTAAAAACAAAAAAACAAATACGTTTTTAGAAAGAATCAAATTTCAGTATGGTGTTTTAAACCTAGTAAGTTAAGTTGGAAATAAACACATTTAAGAGGACCTAGTAATAGGAGAAAGAAAAGAAATCTAATATGATGATTATGGGGTTAATAATAAGATGGAAGATTACTGATTACATACCTTTTAAAGCTAAACTCCTACTAATCTGGAGAAATTAAGATCATCAAACATAAATATAATACAAAAGAAAAGGTCAGATGAAAAGACGAGAAACCTGTTGAACGCGTAAATCAATAAAGGCGGATCAAAAGAAAAGATCCCATCCTTTTCCCGATGGATCAACACACCTTTTTGCACCCAATTTTAAAAATTAAGAAAAGAGAGAAAAATAACTTCCCGTCGCAGGTCCCGCCGGAAAACCCCCACCCCCATTTAACACCCACCAGAGAGAAGAAAAAAAGAAAACGAAAGCCTTTGTTGCTGCTGTTGTTGTTGTTGATGATGATGATGTTTTTGTTTTAGTCGATTAATTTTAAGTGACTAAGTAAATAGACATGGGAGCTGAGGAGGAAATTCTATATTGTTGTTGCTCCATGTTGAGTTCTCGAAGGCTAAGATAAGGGATTTCAACGTCTCCTTTTCTAGTGGGTGTTAGAGTTCCGGCCAGTGGACCGGAGGAGGGTCGAGTGGTGGAGCGGCAAGGTGTAGAAGAACCGCTACGGCTTTCCGTAACATAAACCGGACCGGAAATGGAAGCACGGAAAACACGGGCTCTGGCTTGATGAACATCGTCGTCGTGAAGAAAATTAGCGGCGTCGTTTTGGTGGTGGATGTGGATCCATTTCCATTTGAAGAAGAGGAAAGCGTTTTTCCACCAACGTTTTCTCTTCTTCTTTGTGACGTTCTTTGAATCGTCTTTGGAAATGGGTTTTTGGAGCTTGAAATGAATGGAGTCTATGGATCTTGATGATTCTCGTCTGTGTTTTCTTGCTTCTTCCAGAACCTAAATTAAAAAATCAGAACAAATGAATTAATGAAGGATGATACTAGTGTTTTTTATTTGAAAAAAAGGAGGGGAGAAAAGGAACCTGGAAATAGTCGAGTTGAGGGTCGAAACCATAGTCGCTGAAATGTTGAGGTTCTTCAGGAAAGGGGAAAACAGGGGATTTGGTGGACATGGGGTTAGGAAGGTGAAGAGATCAAATCAGAGGGAGGTTTTTTTTTTCTTTTTTAAGAGGGAATTTGAAAAAGTAGAAGTTAGATGGAGAAAGGTGAGAGATGGTGGTTTGCTTTATAGTTCTATTATTTCTTTATGTCTTCCTTCTTTTTTAAAAGAGGGACCTGAGAAATTTTTTACTACTTGTTACGAACATCTTCTATTTGTCTATCATTCCAATGTTTTACGATAGTAAGATAAGAATTTTGATCATTTCTAGTACTAGAAGTTTGGAGACTGATATTGTATTTTTAGTTGATTTACTTCTAATAAATTTTAAAATATTGTTGAATGTTGTATTAATTAAAATTGAAAATTAGTAAGTGTGTATCAAATTTTCTAAATAAAAAGGATATGGAAAGGGGAAGGTGATAAGAGAGATGGGAAGGGGATTGAGGAAACCCTAATAATAAATGGTGATGTGTTTGAAACAAAATTCAAACTTAGTATTTAATTTAATCATCCTTCCCACGAGACCCTTCTTAACTTTTCCAATTAAATGCCCATATAATTTATTTCTATAAGATATTAATTTAATATCACCAAACTTTCCTCTACACATCCCATCCCCCCTATTCTCCACTATTGTTATTATATGTTTATATTTACATTTTCCCCATATTTTCACATGTTTGTTTGAAGATTTACATCCATGATAAATTTCATGATGAGAAAAAGAAGAAACAAGCTAAGATGGTACTAATATTAAATAATAAGCATTTAAGGTTAAAACATTTTGTTTATTGGTTTAATTAAGAATTTTTTATAAATTCAATTCCACTTTAGTATAATTGAAGGGACAACTTTCAAAATAGCTTAACTAGTAATAAGGATACATATCCAATATTATATTAGATGTTTCAACCATTTTACTATGAAAAAAATTGTAATCTATTATTTTTAGAATTTGCTATTTTGCAAATTGTAGTCTATTATTTTATCATTTTCACAATTATCTCTATTTGAAAGGACAATACAAATTTGGGCTTATTGGTCATAAGCCCAATCACTAAAATATGAGCCTTAAGCCCAGTGTTGGGTGGGCTAGGGATTTTCGTCAAGTTATTAAATATGTTTGTAGAACAAATTATAACGTTGAAAATAGAGTGAAGATGGAGATATAATAGTTTGGTAAATAACAATTACATACCAGTTAAATTACAAAGTAAGTTCTAAACTCTCAAATTAGTGTTTATTTAATAAGTTTAACTTTTAAAAGTATTTCTAGGTTGTTTTGTGTGTTTCGTTCTAAATTTGTTAATTTTGTGTGTAATCTATCATTAACCTATACTACTCACCATTACATAAAATTAAAGAAGTTAATAGACATAATTAAAAGCTCACAATCTCATTAGCTAAAAAATTTAAGCTTATACTTAAGATTGTGTATGTGTCCGCGTAAACTATCTTTAATAATATAAAACTCCAAACAAAGAAAATACACTTAAACTTTTATGTGACGAATCTTGTTGGTGTAGATATTTGATGCAAGCTTTTCTCTTTCTCTGGTGCAATTAATTTCTTGTATCTGATATTCTTCTTGAGTTTCGTGATAGTTTACGTACTTATTTAAAGTTGATTATGTCGTTGAGTCCGAATCCACCATAACATATGCTTTTATGTACATACAGATAGTTTGTGTGTCAATATCACAACGCATGGTTTCTTCTTCAGAATATTCAATTTGAATTTGACAAATGATTTAAAGTCTATTTTAAGAGTAAAAGGAACGTCGTGTTATTGGACAAAGAAATCAGAAACTTTGGACAAATAAATGGACCCAGAAAGTGAAACCCATAGCCCAAATAGTTAGGCAACTTCCAAATGCTTTTCCATCCTTTGTACCTCACTTCACTTTTCACTTTACTAGTATTATGATTTTAAATGAAAAACTATAGTGGATGTTTGTTTTAAAACATACCAAAACTCTCCCTCTTATACCCTTTAGGTAGAAACACATTTTCTTCAAATAAAATATTTACTTCCTACTACAGATTTGGACGTGTTTAGTTGTAGATTTTCAAAATTTGTTGAAAGTTTATTTGAATTTTGAATTTTATATTTTATATTGATATTATTTTAAGTAATTAGTCAATGTAATTTGCTTTGCCTATACCACTACTGCCAAATCCACTTCACTAGTAAATCCAATTATATATATATATTGATTTTAATAAATGATTTAAAATATTGTTGACCTTCATAGACTCCAAAGAACAAGCCTTCCTCCAAGCAGAAACCCTCACGAAGTTTCCTT
>JBBPDI010000004.1:23236048-23249732 GCA_037974545.1 Cucumis variabilis
GTATCATAATACAAAGGGAGACAGTAAAAAGGAAGTGTTGTCGTTTTACCAAAAAGGCTAAATTCATTTATAGTTTTCTCTTCTTCTTCTTTCTTTTTTTTTCTGTAAATTCATTTTTTTATTTTTTTAAAAATTATTTATGAAGTTTCTTCCATTGTTGGTTTGGTACACTCCTTGTTTTGTGTCCACATTTTTTGGTAGCTGCCCTAAACCCTAACCCTAACCCTAACACCTGCCCTTCTGCCCCTCTGTTACTTCCACCAAACTTTCCTCTTCTCTTCAATTTTTGTCCTATTTCTTTTCTCTTTTTCTTTCCTTTATTCCATTGAACTTCAAAAGTCAAAATCTCATATTTGAGTCATGCCACATCACATTGCTTTGGATTCTCACTAGCAATCCAAGGGTAAAATAGGAAAGTTAACCCCCTTTGACTTTAATTGACTTACCCTATTTCTGTTTCGTCTTCGATAAACAATTTTAATTAAATAATAGGGTAATTGTATTAGGTGTTAGTTTTAGATGTAATAATTAAATATAGAACAACATTTTTTAAAAGAGTTGTAAGTATAGAAAAATCTATCAAAGATAGATTCATATTGCTGATAGACTATGATTTAACAGTATATTTACAACATGGTCTATTAGTGATAGACTTCGAAAATTAGATTTGAATTTTGTCATATATTTATAATTGTTGTATATTTGATTATTATGTTTGCTATTATCTCTAAACAATAAACCAACTCAATTCAAGTTGTGAAAGCATTTTAGCTAGGTTAAATTGTTCACATCACTTCTTTGATTTTTTTTTTTTCGTTTTAAAAGTCGATGGGTTATTTGGAGTGCTAAGTTGATTACTACAGTTCATGAGTTATAATCACTACTACAAATTTAGCCAGAATATGCAAAGCACATGTTTATCTTGATGGTCTTTGTCCATCAAGTAGAGAGACATCAAGAAAGCCCAACCATCAAGTCAAAACATGTCATCAAAAACAAGAAAAGAGACTTTAGCCAAAACATGTAATAGAAAGATTTTCTTTTGTGTTTCTAACTTTGATGTTTTTTGCCCATCAAGAAAAAAAATCTAAATCCTTCAGAGTATGAATTTGAACCCAAAATCTCTTGGCCACAGATATATACAGGTGTCGGTTGAGCAAAGTTCATATTCTACAACTTCTACAAATTTTAAAAACCCTAAATTACAAACTTTCAATTCAACTCATTGAAGTTGAACACAATAACTAATTTAATTTTGATAAAGTCACTTATTTCAATTTAATTATAATTACAATAGTTAACTTTTAAAAAGTAATATTGTATTATTGATGAATAAACGATAATAATTGAAAAAATAGTAATGCTTTAAGAATATTATTAATGAATATCGTGTTTTTTGAGCTCGTTAATGAGGGTCCAAATTTCGTGCTTGGTAGGAAATATATATATATATATATATATATATATATATATATATGCAATGCTCATCAAGATATCATCTTTTTTATGGGTCTTGTCCATGATCTTATCCTAAACCCAAAATTATAATTTTTTTTCGATAATGACCATTGTAAATCAAGAAAATCCATTCTTTGGTGGGTCTCGTCTATCAAGAAAACATATCTAACTTGACGTGAATGGCTAATCAACTAATATATTATCTTTGATATTTATTGTCCATCGAAAAATAGTTTTCTTGACGTTTGTAGACTATCAACAAAACTAAGAAAACCTTGCCTATCAAGAAAATAAAAAATCCATATTTTTTTTATATTTTTTTGTATTTCTTCAACAAAATAATGAGATTTTTCTTGATGTAAATGACCGTTAAGATAAACATTGTATCAAGAAAATATTTTTCTTGATGGTTCTTTGCTATGACGATCAAGAAATTAAAATTTGTGTGCATCAAAAAAGACCAAATTTATAGTAATAAATAGTCAATGTTTGAGGTGTTAATTATTTTAATATGGATTACAATTGAGGAGAGAAGATGCTTAGACATAGTAGACAATGGTTGGGGAGTTTGGTTATTATAAAATATGAGTTAGAATAGTAAGCATTTGGAGTAACAACTATTTTAGTTTGTATTATAACAGTACAAGTTATTTTAGTTTGGGTAGAAAATGATAAAGATTGTAATTACAAATAAGAAAAGAGATAATGTCATAAAATAGTAAATAGTTAATTGATGTTAATAAGCACAAATGGATGTTTCTAATACCAACAGGTGATTTATCTTTACTTTTTAATATGATGAGTTGGATACTGATTTTATAGTTAGCTTGTAGTCACATCCATATTTATTTTTTCTATAAAAAAAACCATATATATTTTTAAAAGTAAGATAATAATTTTAGAAACAATAATTAAATATAAGATAATAATTTTAGAAACAATAATTAAACATATAGCATATAGTTTTTAAATGGTCTATTAATAATAAACTTTTATGGTTGATAGATTTTGTTATATTTGCTAAAAGTATTGCTATATACACTAATATTATATTAGAATTTAATAGCTATAATTACGACTATTTTTTTTAATGGTTTGTAACAACATTTTATTCCACGATTTGGATTTTGAATGATGGGCCTAAACAGATATCGAGCCCAATAATTCCCTAGATTTATGGGCTAATAACGTCTCACTGAACCGGGCCCATCCTTTAAAAGAAGAAAAACGTAAAAATAAAAAATTAATTAAGGGGGAGAGGATACCAACCTTTAGAACAAAAATTTAGAGATGTTTATTCAACACAAAATATCAATAGATATATAACAAAAGTTTGGAGAGAAATTTAAATCTAAATCTCATATGGAAATGTCATCCAGATTGTCGTTGACCTTATGTTTACTTTGATTTTGAAATCCCAATTTTAACAAATTAAAAAAATTACATTTCAAATAAATTTTTGTTGTTCTGTCATTTTTAATTTTTAATTTATTCATTATTTTATATAAATTGTTGCAGATTTTATGTTTTAATTGCTTCATACACAACAATTAACATATGGATATACTATGTATTTATATTCATATATACTTGGAACGATGCACTATATAATACAAAGAAAACCAAGATATTGCCATGTCATATTGAAGGATCAATTTCAAGGAACGACAACTTATTTTAAACATTTTATAAGTTACTGATTTTCTTATATATAATCATTATTTGTATAGTAACAACAAAAGACGTTACTTAATAATTTACAATAGTTCAATTAGTCCTATTAGAGGTCATGTCTATTTAATAATTATTTGGACTATATCATTAAAAGCTATATGCTACTATTTTCAATTATTAAAAAAAACTATTTTCAAATAATTAAAATGTAAGAATACCAATAATGAGTATTCTTTTCTTAGAAAAAAACATTATTACGATTTCGATGTACACTGGATTAATTAAATGGTTGAACTCATGCTAATTAAAATATAATTGAACTAATTAAATTATTTACTCTCTTTCAATAACATTAGAGATCCAAATATGAAAATTTAAAGAAAATTAAATGTTCAATCCTATAAAATTAAAAGATGTTTACATAACAAAGATTTGCATATTTTTTAAAAATAATGAAATAGTTGCCACACAACGAATTTTTAAAAATATTGTTATATATTTAATTATTATTTTTAAAACTACTATTAATTATAATTAATCTTTAAATAACATATGCATGAGGATTGGACTTCTTGCTCCTCTTTCACTCTCGATCTCCCCTTTCTCTCACTCTCTCTTTCCTCTATTTTTGGCTAAAATCTAGAATTCCTTTGATCTTGCTTCAAAACGACAGTTTCCAACAAAAAACCACAGATTTTGCTGGGTGGAAAGATCGATCAGTGACACAATAAACCAATTTCTCGATGAAAACCCACATATCCAACACTCGAACAACTTTGTTAATGCCACTAAATTTTCACATCGTCGATTAAATAAGAGGATAATCTTGAGTTGGATATATAAGTGATGATAACTATCTTAATTGAAATTAGACCTTTTGAGATGATATCAAAAGGAAAGTCATGATGGTGTATATCTAAGATAGACAATATCATACCATTGTTGAGTTATTTGAGAAGTTGTTGTCTTAACAAAGCTCTCAAATCCATTTTCTCACTAAGTTTACAACCTCTTCTTACGTGAACACATTGCTAAAAGCTACTCTGCAACAAAAACTAAAAAGAAAAAAAAAATTAAAAGCATTTTAGCAACATAAGTAAAAAGACAAGAAATTTAAATTTAAGAAAAATGGGGAAAAAATTATTTTGGACTTCCTCTTTTAGGGTTTCTATAGAATTATCTCATAAGATAATGGTGGTGAAAGTGAGATGGTGGCTTTCTTTTCTCTTTGACAGATTGGGAGACTTACTTGGATTCGTGTGGAGACTGAAAGAGAGAC
Organism: Cucumis variabilis; assembly: GCA_037974545.1. Lineage (NCBI taxonomy): Eukaryota > Viridiplantae > Streptophyta > Magnoliopsida > Cucurbitales > Cucurbitaceae > Cucumis > Cucumis variabilis. Next base: position 23,240,460 of record JBBPDI010000004.1, read on the forward strand.
GAAAGAGTTTGATAATGATGTTTTATTAAGATAAGTTCATTTTGAAATTGTTTGATTTTTTATTTCATGTTTAAAATTAAAAAAAAAGACTCAAAAACAATTGTTTTTCACCCGAAATTCTCTTAAATAATTACAAAATGAGAAATGTTTAAAAATAACAAATTTAACAAAATATTTACAACTTATAGCAAATTCTATCATTGATAGTCATTGATATACTATACTAATAGAAAACTATCATTGATAAAATCCAAAATTTTGTTATAACTTATAAATATTTTAATTTATTTTGCTATTTTTAAAAACAACTCTTTGAAAAGACAAGTGATTTCAATTATTTTAGAAACATACTAAAAATAGCAAAAACACATACTATTTTGAGTTTATAGAAAAATGAGTTTAGTAATTTTTTTTATAAAGTTTAAACAGTTTGTTTTATTTATTATTTTTGAAAAGTTCTATTAGTTTTATTATTATTATTTTAAAAAGTTGCAAAATACAGTAAAACTTACTCGCAAAAAATTCTATTTATAAAATATGGCAAATTTAACCTATCAAATCTTCTATAGTCCATTTAAAATTTTTTCTATATATATATAAATAATTTCATGTTTTTTTACTATTCACAACTATTCTTTCTTCATTACATAAAACGAAATTGAGCCACTTCTTGTACTTTCTCTCTTGGTCGTTTTACTTTTTGTTCTTTTTGTTTTTTACAAGTTTTGATGGTTTGATCTTCATTTCCACGAATTATAGAGTTACCAGATTTATGAATGTATATATATTGAAAGTTTAGATTTGTGAATGATGTTGTTGTATAAGTTAAAAGAGACATGTAATTTGTACAGGTCAGAGAATTTAATTAAAATTTGGCCAAGTTTAGATATATTACCAATTTGTAAAAAGCTAAAAATTTTGTAATTTAACCTGTCTTTTAGCTCATACAATTAGGGAGATATTTAAAAGGTTACTATTTGAATATTTGAAAAAAATTAGTTTAAATGTATTTTTTTGAAAAACTAATAAAAATATAAAACAAATTTAAATTCAAGAAGATCGAAAAACTATATCATAATACAATCCAGCAGCCCCTAACGAGACTTTAAAAAAAGAAAATTTCTTTAATTTATTACTTTAAAAGTATAAATACAAAAATCAACTAAAATAAAAAGTACATGAAACAAAATAAATATACTAAAATTTAAGGACCAAAATGAACCAAAACCAAAACGGTAGAGATTAAAATAATATTTAAACCATGATATATATATCGTATCAAAATAATTTAATGATCACAATGAAAATTTTAATGTGTCCAAGTCTTTACAAAATCAAGAATAACAAAACCGAAAAATAAGAAAACAAGGTTAAATTTTTGTTGTTTCATCTATTTATCTTATCCTAATCCAACATCAAAGTGTCATGTGACAAATAATTTATCTTTGAGTTAGTTTTAGGTGGTTGTATGTAATTATTATTCAGATTTATTTTCCATATTCTACCTTAATCCTTTTTATTTTACATTGTTTAAATATTTTTTCTTCTTAAAGAGGGAGATGCCTTGTCAAGCTATCTGTTTTAAATCTAAAGTGAAAGAGATGAGAATGTTTGACTTTGCCCTCTAATGAACAAACCATTTGTAGGGGAAGGGGCCATGTGGGGGCTTTGGCTTTGGGCACAATAGTGAACACCAAAATCAATTTCACTTTTGATGGTAATATAAATTTAGTGGACAATCTCTTTTCCTTTAGTGTATTTATGATTGCCAATCTTTTTTCCATTTTTGCACACATATTATCTCATAAATTTAAAAGTGAGATATACATATTTCACGAATAACTTGTTTGGATTAACTTTTTAAATATTTAAATATTTTTTTACTTATTTAAACATTTAAAAAATTCAAACTATATATACGTCTCTTAAATTTTCCATCGAGTATTATAATATGATGTTAATAGTAAAAGACGTTAATATCTCATTCCGACAACTATCACACAATATGTCATATATATATTACATAGTATATTCAATCTCTATCTATGTTTCTTTTTTGTGCAAAATTTTCATTCACTCTTCCTTCTTTTAATTGAAAATGACGACATTATGAAACTTTTTTCAAACGATTTCTTTAATTCAACGAAAGTGAAAGAGGATGTGTGATTTGAACTTATGGAAAGAAATGAATGTCTTAACCAATATCCCTTAGTGTATGTTGACGTAAACTCAATTTTTATTTTTAAAAAAATTCAATATCATGTTATGTTATTGAGAGACTTAAACATTTAATTTAAAGCTTTTGATAGGTTGAAATTAATTCTAAGATAAAAGATATGATATCTTTTATTTTTATCTCTTCTTATACATATATTTATTCCAAATGTTATGAGAGCTTATTAATTAATTAGATTTTTTTTTGGGTACAAAATCAATATATGTTATAGTTCATATGGTTTTAGTACTAAAAAAAAAAAGAAAAAAAAAACTAAACTGTAGTTAGAGTATATTAAATAAATTAAGTTTTATTGTGTAGATTTAAAAATATCCTTAATAAGTCTTTTGAGTTTTTTATTTTTATCAAATAAGTTCTTAACAAGTTTCTTAACATATTTGATACTTTTTTCTAATAAAATGTTACACAATTTTTAATTTTTTTGTGTACAATCATGTATATATTGGAGAAATCAATTACTTATTAGATAAGTAATTGAAGCTTAAAAACTCTTAAACACAAACTTATGATATTATACGCAAAATTAAAAGTTGTCGAAAACATATTTTATTAAAAGTTTTTTAAAAACAAATATATAACTAAATTTATAATTTAACAAATTATTTAATTAATATATGTCCAACAAAGAGAACTACATTGTCTATATTGCTTTCATTAATTAGGACAAAAAAAAAGAGAGGTGGTAGTGATAAAGACTATTAGCAAACTTTGATATGTGTATAGCTTGCTTTTGCTTCTTCAATAAAACACACACATCATTTTCACTTTTCCCAATTCATACCTTCTCCCTCTCACAATTCCACTGAAAGCTCTCTCTTTCTCTCTCTTAACCTTATCTCAAGATGAAAGGCCCTTACAACTTTTTTGCCCTAAACAAATGATCCTAATAAATCTCTTATGGTCTTGTTTTAATTATATGGATTTACATTTGAATTTGGTGTGTGACATGTTTTGTCTTGTATAAGGGCTTCATGAACAGATAGCTCCAAAACAAAGTGCCTGGTTGAATTGCAACCAAATACCCTTAATTATGGGGTTACTATACACAAAAAATGAAGCATTTTCCACAAATATTGGTCCTAAAGAGAAACCATGATGTGTTCTAGCAAACTTCAAAAAAACTTTTCAAATTTGGCCCTCCCCTTCATATCCCCAATTTCTTACCTCTTGTTGGGGGCCTTGTTTGTGTTTATTTGCTTTGATCAAGACATAGCATGTGGTAATCATTACCCTCATTTTCCCTTTCCTTGTTCAACTTCTTTTAAAACAACTATTTAGCAGTGAAAGATTCCAACCTACATACATTAACTATCCATGCATGTCTTGTGTTAGTTTGGACTATACTCATATTAGCTTTCTACATTTAACTTGGTTTAACAAAGCCCAACAAAAAGAAAATGCCTACATACATTTTCAATTTATGAACGGTTGGAGGTTTGGAACAAAATTCCACGTTGTTTAAAAAAAAGTATAACTAATAGAACAACTATATCTTTAACTGAGTTATAAGACATTTTGGTTTAATTAAGCCTTTATATGCTTAACTACGACAATATCATACAATTGTGAGAAATTTGAAAGTTTGTTTTCTTTAATTTTTGGTAAAGTTAATTATAAGTAATATATATGTCGAAATTGATTGTTTATGTTCTTAATAAGAAGGTTTAGCTCAAATAAAGTTGGTTAATTAAGTCTCTTTTGTAATATGCATTAAGCATGTATTTCCATGCATATAGTACGAAATTAACCAACTGCAAAATATATACTTGGCATATTTCCCTAACCAATCACTAAAACTTTAATACATACACACCTATATAGGGAGGAATGTCCTTAAAAAGTTAGATTCCAATCACCGTAGTTTTTAAGATAGTCTTTTTTATTTACCATTCTTTGTTAGATTGTAATAATTTATGGATCAGTACATATAATTATTTGGTTTGTTTAAGTTCTGATATCATATTAAATAAAACACGCAATAGTTTATTTGGAAATCAGTGAAATTAGTAACCTAATGTATCTCTTTTAGAAAGGTTTTGAAATTCTTCCTACTAAATTGCAAGATCTTCAACAAGTGTACGTATTAATTTTGAAAACAAAAGTATATAAATAATCAACTACTCAATAAAAAGAAGAGAGACAAAAATAATCTGAGAATGAAAAGATGAACGAGAAGATAGAGAGAAAAAAATGTGCATGTGGTTTGTATAGAGAACACAAAGAAAGAAAAAGTGGTTTTTGGTTGAAGTTGTACCAATTTCCACAAAAACAAAGAGAAAGAAGAAAATGAATTGAAAAGACGTGAGAGTAAAAAGTACACTAAAATGAAATGAATGAATGAATTTCTAATATAAGGAAAGAAGGCATATAACATAACGCGTTACCCTTTGCCTTAGCCCCTCCGGTCAAGCCGACAATCGCTTTCTTTGTATTCGACTGTCGTTTTGATATAACCCTTCCACTTTCCCTCTCCTACAATATTATTGTTTTAAACTTACCTTCCATTTTTTTTATCATCCATGATAACCAAATTATTGTACCGAACTCCCATATTTTTACGTGTCTATGAGTTTGATATCAAGATATAAATAAGAGGTGAATCAAGGTATAACTTACTAAATGTAATAAGAAATATCACTAACATGTATACACAATATATTTTGATAATTTTTTAATAACAATATATCTGTTCACATCACAATGCTTTTATAAAATTAAGAGCTCGACATTTTCATTATACATTGACACTAGAAACATTGCATACAAAGTAGTGGCGATGACGTCTGTAAAAATAGTTACAATCACATCACAATCAACACTTTCGATTTGATGGAACCATCCACCTAAATTTTCAAGTTGTTATAATGATATGATCGTTAACATAATAACAAGATGGATAAACTACTTTTAAACTAAAGTGTTTGTATGTCAATCAAATCCTCAAGCTATAGGATTATTATTACATTGAAACTCAAATTCTAACTTTTCTTCGCTTTGGGTTTCTTAAATGGAGATGGCAACTCAACATGGATTTCAACACAATGAATTCCTATACTCATAGGCTTTGATAAACAATTTTTAATAGTTGAAAGGTAGTTTAATTTGTTCATATTTTGTCATATTTAAGGGCTTATAATTGCAAATTTTTATAAATTTTGGAGGATATTAATCAATGAAAAGTTCGAAAGTATGATTATAATATTTTAGATTGTAGTTACCTTATGTTGAAAAATTTCAACAATAATTGTGTGTCATATTGATTAAGAAAGTTAAAGAGTTTTAGTCCACAAGTAAATTACAGACAAATCTTTATCAGAATGAGAATCATTAAGTATATTTACTTATGAACTATCATTTTCTTAACGACATTAATTACAGACAAATCTTTATCAAAACGAGAATCTTTAAGTATATTTACTTATGAACTATCATTTTCTTAATGACATTAATTTAGTGCATGCGGCTCAGAGTTATCTATATTGACACACATTATCTCTTTTGATGTCAAATGAAATTTGATCTCATCCCACTCAGTGCCATATTAAAGGTGCATGTGAATTTCAATTTTCTAAAAATTTAAATTTTGAAAAAGAAAAATTAAATCGAGAGTTTAACAACCATTGAAAATATTGATGATGATTTCATTTTTAAACTTCATCCTTCTTTCATATATAAAATTTTCAATTATGGTTTCTTTCTATATATATATATATATATCAAATTTGATCAAACATTGGTACGACTTCTTTATCACACTTGTAGAAGCTATGTAGATAACAAAACATAGAAACTCATATAACTGCTTACTATTTATTATCTAGTATTAAAAATTCAAATAGTTATCAAACATAGTCAATATTTAACTGTATATCTACAACTAACTTAACTTTAAATTTTAAAAACAACCCATAAATGGCTTAGATAACAATAACAAAGAAATTCATAAAGAAGTAAGATTAACAAATACTTAAAATGATAGGCTATGATAATTAATATTAGGAGAATTATTTTAAATGACAAATATTTGATTAAAAATATTTATAAAATATTATAATAAAATTTTTCAATTTTTTATAAGCATCTATAATTTAAAAATCTAAAATTTTGTTATATTTTATAAATATTTTGATTTATTTGTTATATTTATAAATATTTTAATTTACTTTGTTATATTTACATTATTGTAACAGTAACTTGAGGTTTAAAAAAAAAACCTAGGGTGTACGTTTGGAGGAATGGGTCTGTTTGAAAAATTGAATGAGGGCGTCGAGGTATAAAGGAAAATGATGGGAAGTATTTACAAGTAAAAGCTTTTAGGATTGGGAGACCCCTCAAAGTGGAACACGAAACCATTCGACAACGCATAAAAATATTTTAAAATGTGATTCTATTTATAAAGTGGTGTTGGTTGCTTGAAACGCATATCGTAATAGTAAATGCAAAATTTGGCTTTTTTCATCCTACTCTCAAGTAACCTAACCTTGGCCTATTTTGAAAATTAGGGTTTGTTTTTTATGAATCATAGCCGTCGAGTTTTAAGCAAAAATACAAACTCCTCACTTAAAAAAAAATGCAAAATCCTAATTAAGAACGATTTTTAATTGAATATAGTTTAATTTGAATATAATATATATATATTCATGTGTTAGACTAAGAAACGACAACTTTACATTTTCTTTCTTTTATATATTAGAAATATGTTATAGTATAATTTTAAAATAGCTAAAATCACTTTTTACTTACTCAAAATAAATTAATTGAATGTTGATTAGATTAGAAGTTTAAATGTTCATAACATTGATGTTTTATTTATTGATTATTTTTTTGGACTTTTCAAAGTATCTAATGCATGTCCTAAAATTTTCAATTTTGTAACTTAGTAGTTTTTCTTTTCCAATTTAATTTTTTAAAAACTCAATAATTAGTCCATTAACTAAGATTGTGTTTTGTAACCATTTTGTTTTTAGTTTTTGAAAATTAGCTTTTAAACCTTTTTCATCCTTAAAATTTCTTGTATTGATATGTACACTTTATACCAATATTTTCAAGTAAAAAGATTGAGCCTAAAATTTGAGAAGTAAAAAAAATAGTTATTTTTAGTTTTTTATTTTGGAGTTCGGTGAAAATCATTGTTAAAAAAACTAAAAGTTCGTTTGAATTAAATTAAGAAAAGAATGATTTTAAGAAATTCATTTTTGTTTAAACTCTTTTTCTTAAAAATTATTTAAAATACACTTAAACGTCTATTTTGAATGTTTTTTTTTCAAAATAACCTATTTTCTAAATTAAAAACTTAAAAATCTAATCCAAACATACCTTAAATCGAGAGAAAATAGATTTAATTTTCAAAAACCAAAATAGTTATTTAACGAAGTCTAGACTATTTGCAAAATTTTAAAAACTATAATAAATTTGAAGGACTAATTTTGAAATTTTAGAAAAGTTCAAAGAACCACGAACCTTAAAATTTAAAGGCTAATTTTGAAAATTTGAGGCTATTTTTTATTTACCATTTATAAAATTTTCACATAATAAAGTTTTAATTTTGAACTATTAAAAGCTCAAACACATTGATATAATTTTGATCTTTGTCCATATATATATAAATCTGATACCATTGTTGTTTATAACACTTCACAATAATAATAATAATAATAATAATAATAATAATAATAATAATAATAATAATAATAATAATAATAATAATAATAATAAGTTTGCACGTAAAGTAAGTATCGGTCTTTAAAATGGCCAAAGAAAATACAAGGAGATCGAGATGTCTAACCTAATGGATCCGATCGGTTCTTTGAACTTTTATCTTTTAAGGTCATATATATCTCTTTTGATTTAAGGGACAACTTAGAAAATGACAAGAAATTCTTGAGAATGTTTCTATGAATATATCATTACAACAGTATATGCCTAACTGTTATTTTAAAAAAATTATTAAATAATTTATAAAATTTTAATCAATTTTTAGTCTCTTCCAAAATTCATTAGAAATATCAGCTGGCAATTAATTAACAAATTATGTCAAATTGTGCTACGTAACTAATGTAAGAGTGTATAATAATTTAGTTCCAATGTACTTACAAGTTCTAATTACTATTTAATTTAAGTTCAACTTTAATATGCCACACGTTGTCCATTACAATACAAACTTTGTAATGATTTATGTTCCTACCGTATATTATTTAGTTAGGACAAGAATTAATATATATATATAGATAGAGGTACAAATGACCTCCATATTTGGTTATTTTTTTCTTTCTTTATAAAGTTTTAACAAATGTTTGCTCTTTAAAGATATTTATATTCAAAGTATATATAAAATCCAGTTATTATTTGATTAGTTATAATAAATTAAAGTTAACGATAAAAATGAAAATTCCAATAACATAAGTTTGTCTATAAATACATACATGGTCCATAAAGTGAAAAGGAATATATTGATTCAAATTTTTGCGCTAAGTGTGCATAAATTAGAAGTGGATATTATATGATGAAGTTGTTTGGTTTTTCAGTGACGGATAGTACTACGTCTACTGATGGAGCCAGCAACTTGGGTGCGCCATGTCTGAACCACAACAAGAGATTTGAGTGCCAATTCTGCGGTCGGGAGTTCGCCAATTCTCAAGCCCTTGGCAGCCACCAGAAAGCACACAAGCGCGAGCGGCAGCTCGCCAAGCAATTACTCCCTCTCCAACTCACTAAAGTACAATCTCGTAACTTTTTAGCTTCCACGCCGCCTTCGACTACTGTCGGAATCTGGTCGGCGGGTAGAGCTCCACCACCGAAATATGGGATCCAGGTACAAGCGAGGCCGGCGGTGGTTGGCGGAGGGGAAGTTAACAGGGAAAGTAATGGCGTTGATCTCCACCTCAGTCTCGCACCTTCATCGGGCAGGATTTTCTGTTAAGTGAAGTATTGTTTTTTTTTTTTTTTTTTAACTATTTCCTTGGAAAGAAGAATTGTGTTGAACTGTTGAATGGAAAAGTGGGAGGAAAGTGTTTGGAATTTGATCAATTATTATGAAT
>JBBPDI010000004.1:23249832-23259968 GCA_037974545.1 Cucumis variabilis
GCTTTGGCTTTGGGCACAATAGTGAACACCAAAATCAATTTCACTTTTGATGGTAATATAAATTTAGTGGACAATCTGTTTTCCTTTAGTGTATTTATGATTGCCAATCTTTTTTTCCATTTTGCACACATATTATCCCACAAATTCAGAAGTGAGATATACATATTTGATGAATAGCTTGTTTGGATTAACTTTTTAAATATTTATATTTTTTTATTTATTTAAATACTTAAAAAATCCAAACTATACACACGCCTCTTAAATCTTCCATCTAGTATTATAATATGATGTTAATAGTAAAAGACGTTAATATCTCATTCCGACAACTATTACACAATACTTCATATATATATTACATAGTATATTCAATCTCTATCTTTGTTTTTCTTTTGTGCAAAATTTTCATCCACTCTTCTTTCTTTTAATTGAAAATGACGACATTGTGAAACTTTTTCAAACTATTTCTTTAAGTTAACGAAAGTGAAAGAGGATATGTGATTTGAACTTACGGAAAGAAATGAATGTCTTAACCAATATCCCTTAGTGTATGTTGACGTAAACTTTAGAAAAAAAAAAATTCAATATCATGTTATGTTATTTGAGAGACTTAAACATTTAATTTAAAGCTTTTGATAGGTTGAAATTAATTCTAAGATAAAAGATATGACATCTTTTATCTTTATCTCTTCTTATACATGTATTTATTCCAAATGTTATGAGCTTATTAATTAATTAGATTTTTTTTGGGTACATAGATAGCGTAAAGGAAATCAATATATGTTATAGTTCATATGGTTTTAGTACCAAAAAAAGAAGAAAAAAAAACTAAACTATGTAGTTAGAGTATATTAATTAAATTAAGTTTTATTATGTAGATTGAAAAATATCCTTAATAAGTCTTTGAGTTTTTTATTTTTATCAAATAAGTTGTTAACAAGTTTCTTAACATATTTGATACTTTTTTCTATTAAAATGTTACACAATTTCTAATTTTTTGTGTACGATCATGTATATATAGTGGAAAAATCAATTACTTATTAGACAAACATTGAAAATATAAAACTTATTAGAAGTTAAATCAAAAAATTTAAGGACTTAGATCTTAAAGACTCTTAAACACAAACTTATAGTATTAGACACAAAATTGAAAGTTGTCGAAAGCATATTTTATTAAAAGTTTTTTAAAAACAAGTGTATAACTAAATTTATAATTTAACAAATTATTTAATTAATATATGTCCAACAAAGAGAACTACATCGTCTATATTGCCTTCATTAATTAGGACAAAAAAAGAGGTGGTAGAGATAAAGACTATTAGCAAACACACAGCTTTTGCTTCTTCAATAAAACACACACATCATTTTCACTTTTCCCAATTCATACTTTCTCCCTCTCACAATTCCACTGAAAGCTCTCTCTTTCTCTCTCTTAACCTTATCTCAAGATGAAAGGCCCTTACAACTTTTTTGCCCTAAACAAATGATCCTAATAAATCTCTTATGGTCTTGTTTTAATTATATGGATTTACATTTGAATTTGGTGTGTGACATGTTTTGTCTTGTATAAGGGCTTCATGAACAGATAGCTCCAAAACGAAGTGCCTGGTTGAATTGCAACCAAATACCCTTAATTATGGGGTTACTATACACAAAAAAATGAAGCATTTTCCACAAATATTGGTCCTAAAGAGAAACCATGATGTGTTGTAGCAAACTTCAAAGAAATTTTCAAATTTGGCCCTCCCCTTCATATCCCCAGTTTCATACCTCTTGTTGGGGGCCTTGTTTGTGTTTATTTTCTTTGATCAAGACATAGCATGTGGTAATCATTACCCTCATTTTCCCTTTCCTTGTTCAACTTCTTTTAAAACAATTATTTAGTAGTGAAAGATTCTAACCTACATACATTAACTATCCATGTATGTCTTATGTGTTAGTTTGGTCTATACTCATATTAGCTTTCTACGTTTAACTTGGTTTAACAAAGCCCAACAAAAAAAATGCCACATACATTTTCAACTTATCGGTTGGAGATTTGGAACAAAATTCCACGTTGGTTAAGAAAAAGAATGATGATGGTTATATATATATCTCTAACTGAGGTATAAGACAAAGATTAATTAAGCCTCTTATATGTTTACCATGGACAATATCATACAATTGTGAGAATTTTTAAAGTTTGTTTTCTAAAATTTTTGGTAAAGTTAATTATAAGTAATATATATGTCGAAATTGTTGGCTTTTTGACCCTAATCTCAAATTAATTTATTTTAATTAATTAATGTTTTGATGATAAAAAATCTATTTTTTTATTGATAATTTTATTATTTTGAATAGTCCATAACGTAGAGCTTGGAAAAATGATTCTAATGTCTCTTGAATCACCCAAATCGAAGTTCAAACGAAGAAGATATTGCTAAAAGAAGCTTAACGGAAAAATACCCTAGATAGTGACGTGACGGCCAAGTATTCAATTTGAACCAATTAGAGAAAGCCACTTAGAGCAATGGAGGAGTAACAAATGTTGCTTTTCGTTATGTTTTATTGACTTTTATAAAGAAAATGAATTTAAAAAGAAAATGACTTTAATATTATTATTTTTCTTTATGTCTAACGACTAGTTTTTTTTTAAAAGATGGTAAAGTTGTTTTATTGGATTTTTAAACAAAGTATTTTGAAAAGATATATTATATTATTATTATTTGTATTGTGTCTAACGAATAATTAAGTTTAAATCTCAACCATTCATTTTTCTTTTACTTACATCCAATGTCTCAAAATGATTTTAAATTTATCTTTCCCCTCTTTTTAAATACTTTACTTTGCCCAAATTTTAAAAAATAAGATTATTAAAGTTTTACAATCCTAAAAAAGTGCAAAAGCCAACATTGTTATCCTCTCTAAAGCTTCCAATTTTTATTCTTTTCATTTTGTTCTTGAGAGAATTCTTATTGTATTGTGAGGATTAAATTTGTGAGCTTCAAATTGTATACTCACTCTTTTAGAGAGTTTTCGTTTGTGTGACTTAAAACTTCAACATATTGTAACGGTTGGATCCTAATCCTAGAAAGAATCGGATTAACTCTTGAACCCGAAAAAGGAGCAAGTAGCGGTTCGACTCTAATTCGTGGAAAGAGTCAAAAGAAGATTTTCAATCAAAATCCCAAATCCCAAGAGGTGTTTGGGAAAGTGGATGTAGGTTGAGTTTAACCGAACCATTATAAAATTACGGTGTCTTCTTCTCTAACTCTTTTCTAATTATTTTTACATTTAATTTTAGTTACATATTCTTATTGGTTGAGGTTGATTGCATACTTCCATTCATATCTTTTTATCAATCTTGTTATTTAACAAATTTTACAAAGTTTTTTTTTTAATTAAAAAAATATCTAATTAGTTGAATTTACTTTTTATTTGTTAAAAAGTTAATTAAACCATATTCACCCCTCTAGGGTTTGTCATACCGATCCAACAGAAATTAGTTGTTTATGTTCTTAATAAGAAGGTTTAAGCTCAAATAATGTTGGTTAATTAAGTCTCTTTTGTAACATGCGTTAAGCATTTATTTCCATGCATGTAGTACAAAATTAACCAACTGCAAAATATATACTTGGAATATTTCCCTAACCAACCACTAAAACTTTAATACATACACACCTATATATAGGGAGGTATGTCCTTAGAAAGTTAGATTCCAATCACCGTAGTTTTTTAAGATACAGTCCTTTTTATTTACCATTCTTTGTTAGATTGTAATAATTTATGGATTAGTACATATAATTATTTGGTTTGTTTAAGTTCTGATATCATATTAAATAAAATACACAATAGTTTATCTGGAAATCAATAAAATTAGTAACCTAATGTATCTCTTTTAGAAAGATTTTGAAATCTTCCCTACTAAATTGCAAGATCTTCAACAAGTGTACGTATTAATTTTGAAAACAAAAGTATATAAATAATCAATTAATCAATAAAAAGAAGAGAGATAAAAAATAAACTGAGAATAAAAAGATGAACGAAGAGAGAGAGAAAAAAAAATGTGCATGTGGTTTGTATAGAGAACACAAAGAAAGAAAAAGTAGTTTTTGGTTGAAGTTGTACCAATTTCCACAAAAACAAAGAGAAAGAAGAAAGTGAATTGAAAAGACGTGGGATTGAAAAGTACAATGAAATGAAATGAATGAATGAATGTATAATATAAGAAAAGAATGCATATAACATAACGCGTTACCCTTTGCCTTAGCCCCTCCGGCCAAGCCGACAATCGTTTTCCTTGTAGTCAACTGTCGTTTTGATATAACCCTTTCACTTTCCCTCTCCTAAAACATTATTGTTTTAAACTTACCTTCCTTTTTTTTTTCTTTTATCATCCATGATAACCAAATTATTGTACCGAACTCTCATATTTTTACGTGTCTACGAGTTTGATATCAAGATATAAATAAAAGGCGAATCAAGGTATAACTTACTAAATGTAATAAGAAATATCACTAATATGTACACACAATATATTTTGATAATTTTTTAATAACAATATATTTGTTCACATCACAATGCTTTTACAAAATTAAGAGCTCAACATTTTCATTATACATTGACACTAGAAACATTGCATACAGGGTAGTGGCGATGACGTCTTGTAAAAATAGTTACAATCACATTACAATCAACACTTTCGATTTGATGAAACCATCCACCTAAACTTTCAAGTTGTTATAATGATATGATCGTTAACATAATAACAAGATGGATAAACCACTTTTAAACTAAAGTGTTTTATGTCAATCAAATCCTCAAGCTATAGGATTATTATTACGTTGAAACTCAAACTCTAACGTTTCTCTTTGGCTTTCTTAAATGGAGATGGCAACTCAACATGGATTTCAACACAATGAATTCCTATACTCTAGGCTTTGATAAACAATTTTTAATAGTTGAAAAGTAGTTTAATTTGTTCATATTTTGCCATATTTAAGGGCTTATAATTCCAAATTTTTATAAATTTTGGAGGATATTAATCAATGAAAAGTTCGAAAGTATGATTATAATATATATTTTAAATTGTAGTTACCTTATGATGAAATATTTCAACAATAATTGCGTGTCATATTGATTAAGAAACTGAAGATTTTTAGTCCACGAGTAAATTACAGACAAATCTTTATCAGAATGAGAATCTTTAAGTATATATACTTATGAACTATCATTTTCTTAACAACATTAATTACAAACAAATCTTTATCAGAATAAAAATCTTTTAAGTATATTTACTTATGAACTATCATTTTCTTAATGACATTAATTTAGTGCATGTGGCTCAGAGTTATCTATATTGACACACATTATCTCTTTTGAGGTCAAATGAAATTTGATCTCATCCCACTCACCGCCATATTAAAGATGAGTTTCACTTTTCCAAAAATTTAAATTTTGAAAAAGAAAAATTAAATCGAGAGTTTAACAACCATTGAAAATATTGATGATGATTTCATTTTTAAACTTCATCCTTCTTCCATATATCAAATTTGATCAAACATTGGTACGACTTCTTTATCACACTTGTAGAAGTTATGTAGATAACAAAACATAGAAACTCATAGAAGTGCAAAATTCAAATAGTTATCAAACATAGCCAATATTTCACTGTATATCTACAACCAACGACTTAGATAACAAAAACAAAGAAATTCATAAGAAGTAGGATTAACAAATACTTAAAATGATAGACTATAATAATTAATATTAGGAGAATTATTTTAAATGAAATATTTATAAAATATTATAATAAAATCTTTTAATTTTTTTTATAAGTATCTATAATTTAAAATTTTACAATTTTGTTATATTTTATAAATATTTTAATTTATTTTATTATATTTATAAATGTTTAAATGATTGTAACAGTAACTTCAGGTTAAAAAAAAAAGAAAAAAGAAAAAGAAAAAACTAGGGTGTAGGTTTGGAGGAATGGGTCTGTTTGAAAAGTTGAAAGAGGGCGACGAGGTATAAAGGAAAATGATGGGAAGAATTTACAAGTAAAAGCTTTTAGGATTGGGAGACCCCTCAAAGTGGAACACGAAACCATTCGACAACACATAAAAATATTTTAAAATGTGATTCTATTTAGAAAGTGGTGTTGGTTGGCTTGAAACGCATATCGTAATAGTAAATGCAAAATTTGGCTTTTTTCATCTTACTCTCAACTAACCTAACCTTTGCCTATTTTGAAAATTAGGGTTTGTTTTTTATGAATCATAGCCGTCGAGTTTTAAGCAAAAATACAAACTCATCACTTAAAAAAAAATGCAAAATCCTAATTAAGAACGATTTTTAATTGAATATAGTTTAATTTGAATATATATATATATAATTCATGTGTTAGACTAAAAAACGACAACTTTACATTTTCTTCCTTTCATATATTAAAAATATGTTATAGTGTGATTTTAAAATTAAAATCACTTTTTAGTTAGGCACATTTCTAAAAATAAAAAAATAAATTAAAATATTTATAAAGTTATAGAAAAATTTTAGATTCTATAACTATAATATATTAATGACTATCAATGATAGAATTTGCTATAGGTTGTAAATATTTTGTAAAATCTACTATTTTAAAAAAATTTCCTTTTACTTACTCAAAATAAATGCTTTTCATCGTTTAAAATTAATTGAATGTTGATTAGATTAAAATTTTAAATGTTCATAACTTGGATGTTTTATTTATTGATTACTTTTTTGGACTTTTCAAAGTATCTAAACATGTCCTAAAATTTTCAATTTGTAACTCAGTAGATTTTCTTTTACAATTTGATTTTTTAAGAACTTAATAATTAGTCCATTAACTATTAATTTATAGTTGTATTTAAGATTCTGTTTGGTAACCATTTTATTTTTTATTTTTTAAAATTAATTTTTAAACACCTTTTTCATCTTTAAATTTCTTGTATTGATATGTACACTTTATACCAATATTTTCAGGTAAAAAAAATTGAGCCTAAAATTTGAGAAGTAAAAAAAATAGTTTTTTTTTTCGGAGTTCGGTGAAGATCATTGTTGAAAAAACTACAGGTCCGTTTGAATTAAATTAAAAAAAGAATGATTTCAAGAAATTCATTTTTGTTTAAACTCTTTTTCCTAAAAATTATTTAAAATACACTTAAAACATCTATTTTGAATGAGTTTTTTTTTTCAAAATAACCTATTTTCTTAATTGAAAATTTGAAAATCTAATCCAAACATACCATAAATTGAGAAAAAATAGATTTAATTTTCAAAAACCAAATAGTTATTTAACCAGGCCTAAACTATTTGCAAAATTTTAAAAATTATAACAAATTTCAAGGACTAATTTTGAAATTTTAAAAAAGTTCAAGAACCACGAACCTTAAAATTTAAAGGCTAATTTTGAAAATTTGAGGCTATTTTTTATTTACCATTTATAAATTTTTCACATAATAAAGTTTTAATTTTGAACTATTAAAAGCTCAAACACATTGATATAATTTTGATCTTTGTCAATATATATATAAATCTGATACCATTGTTGTTTATAACACTTCACAATAATAATAATAAGTTTGCACGTAAAGTAAGTATCGGTCTTTAAAATGGCCAAAGAAAATACAAGAAGATTGAAATGCCTAACCTAATGGATCCGATCGATTCTTTGAACTTTTATCTTTTAAGGTCATGTATATCTCTTTTGATTTAAGGGCCAACTTAGAAAATGACAAGAAATTCTTGAAAATGTTTCTATGAATATATCATTACAACAGTATATGCCTAACTGTTATTTTAAAAAAATTATTAAATAATTTATAAAATTTTAATCAATTTTTAGTCTCTTCCAAAATTCATTAGAAATATCAGCTGGCAATTAATTAACAAATTATGTCAACTTGTACAACGTAACTAATGTAAGAGTGTATAATAATTTAGTTTCAATGTACTTACAAGTTCTAATTACTATGTAATTTAGTTCAACTTTACTATGCCATACCTTGTCCATTACAATACAAACTTTGTAATGATTTATGTTCCTACCGTATATTATATATAGATAGATAGAGGTACAAGTGACCTCCATATTTGGTTATTTTTTTCTTTCTTTATAAAGTTTCAACAAATGTTTGCTCTTTAAAGATATTTATATTCAAAGTATATATAAAATCCACTTATTATTTGATTAGTTATAATAAATTAAAGTTAACGATAAAAATGAAAATTCCAATAACATAAGTTTGTCTATAAATACATACATGGTCCATAAAGTGAAAAGGAATATATTGATTCAAATTTTTGCGCTAAGTGTGCATAAATTAGAAGTGGATATTATATGATGAAGTTGTTTGGTTTTTCAGTGACGGCTAGTACTACGTCTACTGATGGAGCCAGCAACTTGGGTGCGCCATGTCCGAACCACAACAAGAGATTTGAGTGCCAATTCTGCGGCCGGGAGTTTGCCAATTCTCAAGCCCTTGGCGGCCACCAGAACGCACACAAGCGCGAGCGGCAGCTCGCCAAGCAATTACTCCCTCTCCAACCCACTAAAGTACAATCTCGTAACTTTTTTGCTTCCACGCCGCCTTCGTCTACTGTCGGAATCTGGTCGGCGGGTAGAGCTCCACCATCGAAATATGGGATCCAGGTACAAGCGAGGCCGGCGGTGGTTGGCGTAGGGGAAGTTAACAGGGAAAGTAATGGCGTTGATCTCCACCTTAGTCTCGCACCTTCATCGGGCAGGATTTTCTGTTAGGTGAAGTATTGTTTTTTTTTTTTTTTTTAACTATTTCCTGGGAAAGAAGAATTGTGTTGAACTGTTGAATGGAAAAGTGGGAGGAAAGTGTTTGGAATTTGATCAATTATTATGAATGGAAATTGTGATACATGGAATAGTACCAATTTTCTCACCACTCACCTTACCAATCAATTCCGTAATCATTTGTATTTAAGTTTCTTGCTTTTGATTTTTGGCTCAAAACAAGAAATGCCAATCTCGTGGTCTGCGTAAAAAAAATAACTCAACTTTCACAAGTTAAGAGTTTAATAGATATCTTTAAACTCAAGAAAAAGTTAAAAAATAAGCTTTTCCTTAGTTTTATATGAAAACAGTTAAAACTTTGTATTTTGAAGTATTGAAAAGTCTCATAAATACATTTATGGAAAAATTTTGATCCAATTTTTTCATCGATTTCTTTCATTACTCAAAATAAAATCTAAAATTTTAAATTAAAACATAAAATTCTACAAAATATCACATATTTCTAAAATAAATATTTCTTTTTAAACATATTAAAACAATAATTAATCAAATAAAAGTTATACTTAACTATTACCACACACTAAATTATTGTTCTAGTCAAATACATACTTTTGAAAGATTATGTGGAATTTTATTTGGTATTTATTTTGGACTGAATGAGAAAAAATTTGTGTAAATATTAAAGTATTTTTTTTAACTTTTCTTGCGTTTAAGGATATTTATAAAAATTTTGAAACTTTTAAAAATTTAAGAATATTTCTACCCAAAATACATCATTCATGAACATTTTTCTTATGAACGTTTGATCAATTCTTGAGAGTTATATTAAAAAGAAGAGTTATACATTAGAAAAAAAAATGAAACATTGAGTTCAAAGACTAGATCTATAATTGACGAATTGAAAAAAAAGTTACACATCGTGATAATTATATGAGTATACCAGGTTTAAACAAATCAAAATCTGCAAATATATATTCACTGTTCTCTTAATTAATCTATTAAAATAACCTCTTATAATTTATTTTTTTTAAATCTCTTAAATATAAATTTGAGATATTTTGCTCATACATCAATAATAATAGTAAAATGGTTGACTCTTGACTTACTTTCTGGCAATCCTATCTATCAATTTCCCATTTTTAGTTAGGGTTAAACAATTGCCGATGAAAAAGAACAAAGGCATAATAACTAAAAATAGAGAGAGAAAACAAAGCTGAATTAAACTCGATAAATTTCAATTGACACGTGGTAACACGAGTATAAGCATTTGAACCAATCAAATCTCTCAATTTATGCTCCTAATTCAAGAAACCACAGTTAGGTTTTCGTTGTCCGTAAATCTGTTAAGTAAAAACTCCCCCAAAGTATT
>JBBPDI010000004.1:23325626-23338779 GCA_037974545.1 Cucumis variabilis
TGTCATTACAATTTATTTGATTGCCACATCGACATCGTTTCCAAAACGATGTCGAGTCCATGAGTACTATAACAATATTTACAAAATTATGGTGTAAATAGAGTGATTTTAAACTATAAAAATAACTCAAAATTAGAAGTTTCATTTTCTATCACATATTGTTTTTAAGAAGGTATGGTATGCTAAGTTTTCCATATTGTTTTGTCCATAACTAATTAATTTCAACTTGTGGTCATCAAAGAGTTAAGTATGCCAAAAAAAAAAGGATGACAGTGACAATAAAAAATTTCAAGGAGTCTCAATTTGTTCTTTTAAACCTCTAAGTCATTTATACGATAGTAATTTTTAATGAATTAGAGCATTAAGCCATTAATTTGACATAATAATTGATGTTTTATCTACTCAGTCATGCTTTGAATAGACATATTTTATTCCATTTTACTTTGTAAAATCAGTTTATATGTAAAATTTTAACTCGTGAAATTAGTAAATATTGAATTTCAACAAAGAAAAAACCAATCATCTTTTAATTTAGATCTTTATACGACGAATGAAGAATGGAAGTTAGAGGTTGAGACATGGGCTTTGAAAGTGAAGTGGGCCAGGGCCTATTAGTTGTAAATAAGGGCCCACCAACCCTATCCTTAGAGAAAATTTTCGGATGAGAATGAACAAATTATGGATAAATTAAAATATCAA
Organism: Cucumis variabilis; assembly: GCA_037974545.1. NCBI lineage: Eukaryota > Viridiplantae > Streptophyta > Magnoliopsida > Cucurbitales > Cucurbitaceae > Cucumis > Cucumis variabilis. Next base: position 23,326,326 of record JBBPDI010000004.1, read on the forward strand.
AACATTATATATATATATATATATACACGAACCAAAAAACGAAAGTATTTACAAGATAGAGCAAAATTATAAAATTATAGAATGATTTGTTCTAAAATTTTGCCAATAATTTTCTTGTTTATAATAGTTTCTTATAATATTATTATTGTTGTTGTTGTTGATAAATAAAGAAGGAAATATGATGATAAATTTCATAGGCTAACATTCTTATCCCTCATTTGAGCCATCACTTTCCCTCTCTTTAAATGATTATTCTTCATTTTACCACCAATTTTCATTTATTATTATGATTTTATTTTGAAAATTTACATGAAACGAAGAAAATGAAAAATATTTACACCCTATAGAAGAAAATTAGATACATTTAAGCTTGGATTAAAATTTTGATTATTGATTTTGGTGTTTGAGTTAAAATATTGTTTTGGATCGTAAATAGTTTGTCAATTCCTCTATTTTTAAAAATCCCTCGTTTTATTTTTCTGCTCTCTAAATATTGAAACAGGCCATCGTAGCTATGTGGGAAAGTGGTTGGTTTAGCCTTTTTGTTGAAATATAAAAATCGACCTGTCATATTTTAACATTTTCTTTTGGCTGCCTTATTTTTTTTAAGGATGAATGGTTATATTTTTATTTTATCCAAAGATGAATATATTTTAGCTTTTAAAGTTTGATATTGATGTCTATTCAATATTTGAAGCGAGGTTTGAAAAATAGTTTTAAACGGTACTTGAAGTTGCTTGAATTATTAGTTGTCAAGTGATAAAATGAAGTGGTGGTTAAATTATGAGTTGGCATTGCTGACCAAACATTGTTTTAAGAAGATTTAAAGTAACATATCTCTTGAACGCTGATATATTTGTATGTTACTTGAGTGATATATATATTTACCATTTTACAATCTAATTTGATAACTTTCTTTTTTTATCTCAATTTCTTTCAATGATCTTTATTTTCTAAGTGAAGGACTAGAATTTTCAATAAATTTAAAAAACAATAATTTAAAAAAAAAACTTTTCAAAAGTTGGCTTCAGTTTTGGAACACGTTAGTAAAAGTAGATAAGGTGTAAAATGAATTTAAAGGTAAGAGAGAAAGTTAGAGGGTTCAATTTTAGAAATAAAAATCCAAATAATTACTAACTATCACATAAATAATTTAGACTACAAGTTTAGTTTATAAATTTTGAGGTTTGTGTTGGTGGTCTCTGATCTTTAGAAAACGAATCAATCTCTCTATATTTAATTTTGTGGGTAACACATTCTTTTAACTTTCCGTTTTAACAAGCTCTTTACAAATTTGACATTATTAAAAATAACCACTTTACTGTACAAAAATTTAAATTTCATACCTAATAAAATATTTTTAATAATTAATAAACACACTAAATTTATAATGTAACTAGGATTGAAAATCAAAGAAAAATGATTAAGGATTAGCTTATACTAACTAAGTGGATATAGTTTGCTAAAATTAATCAACTATCTTTAATAGTAAAAAAAATAATTATTATTATTGTTGTTTGTTATTATTTTCTTTGTATTTCAACGATTAAATAGGTAATTTTAGTTAAATTGATGGAAATGGTTTTGATGGACTTGTTTGACCTCTTTTGTTTCTCAATCTAACTCCACTACATATCACATAGGTGGATTTAGTTAATATCCATAATATACTCCAAATTCTACCTCAATCTTATGCTTTTTATATATCAAAATTTTTCATTAACCGATCGATAAATCTATCTTTCAATTCCCTTTGAATCTAGTCCACTCTCAAACAAAATTATTAGTAACCAACTATCCCTAACTTTCTTTCATCGATTAGAAATTCAGTTCTTATAATAATAATACTAGTAATAAATAAAATAAAATAAAATAAATTTTACTCTGGTAGTTTTAAAAATGCAAAATTTCATACTTTTAGTTTAATGAAAAGTTCATCATCAATCATTGTTGTTTGATGGATTATTAAAATAACATCTAATACATGTTTTTAAACGCGAAAAAAATTCTTCTAAAATATAGAAGATAGTCTTTATCTCTAATAGACAAAAAATAAAATGATAATGACATTTTTTATGTTTATAAATAATTTATTCGTATTTTTATATACGAAAACATTTTTAAAATATTTTTTAATTAAGGAAATAAATTTAAGTTATTTACACATGGATGAAATTTGTAATTTTAACACAAAATTTCTTTTTCTCAAACCATGAAGAAGAAAAAAAGAGAAATATAAAATTGAGACGGAAAAAAAGGGAAATGGCAATACAAGTAACCACGCAAGAGTCTTATGTTTATCCAACCACGTAAGACCATAATCTAATCAAATTAATTACAACTCCAAAAACAAACTATTGATGAATAGTTTGTTTAAAATTTTAATGTACAAGGTTATATTTACATTAGTGATGCACCTATAGATGCCATGTATAGATCTCCTGTGTCAATGTTGTATTATAGAAATATTGATAAAATATACGTGTTGCATGGGTGAGTTTTAGAAACTTTATTGAAAATGTACTCTACAATTTAGTTAAAATGAACCTGGAAAAATGTGTAGAAAAGATTAGAATTGGAAGATAGTTATACCATTGGACTAAACTATGATATTAATATTATTTCGATTATATATATGTGGAAAACATAAAATTGAAAGGGTTCGAACCACTGAACTTATACTAATTTTGTTGATGATGACTTTAAGACTGTAAATACGTTAATGACTAAGATGAAAGATTTTTCAAATCTTAAAAAAGAGTATATGACATACGAAGAGTTTTTACTCTTTGTACTGTGGGATATCAATCATGTTTTAAGTGATTTTTTAGTCAAATCAAATGAATTAGTTATCTCCTAAAGTAAGTAATCCAAGAACACAAAGCAAACAACGGGGCCCCTTGAATCTCGTGTTTTATCTTCTTTCTAAAGCATCTAGATGAGCTCTACCAAACTATATTTTTTGTGGAAAGATTTATTTTTACCCTTTAGACTTTGTTTAGTGGGTGAACTTTTCTATTGCCCCACTCAATTTTAAAATTACCAAAATACTAAAAACTTAACTAGCTTCGATTTTTATGTTTTGATTTTATAGTAATTTAATTTATAAACTTTTTATCACGTAACCGTTCAGTCCGAGAATTTTAAAATTTGTAACGATTTAGTTATTATTGTAAAATTATTGTTAAGATCTAATGAATTTTGTTGTATGGATTAATTAATAAACTAATTTAGGCGGAGTGACAGGATGTAGAAATTTTGTTGACTGACAATTTGTCACATAGAATCTAATATTTCAATAAATATTTTTTTAAAAAAAGGTGGGTACAAATTTATCTATACATTATTAGGTCGTTAACTTTTATATAATTAAACTTATATTAATATCTTAAAAATCACATGCAAATCACTGGTTTGGCTGTTGGTTTGGCTGTTGGTTTGGCTGTTAGGGCAATGGGTAGCCTAAAATCAGTACATTATTTGGGCCGGAGTCATTGTTTTCGGTCCATTCGTGGGAAGTAGTTGATAGGAAATGGGCCCGAACTTAACTGGGCTTTTTAACTCCGAAAAAAATTAAATGATTATTTTTTTAGATTTTTTTTTAATCGTAATTAAGTATGTAGCAAAATAGATTATGATGGTTTATTGATAATACATTAATATCTACGATATGATCTATCAGTGATAGATTTCTATCATTCTCAATATATTAATATTTACAATATGATCTAGGAATAGATTTTTATCATTGATAAATTGTGACAATTTTTTTTGTATTATTTTTTAGTTACTGTTATATGCATCTGTTCTTTTTTTTTTTTTTGTTGTTATTATTGTAATGATTATTTAGAACCAATATCAATTTACAAAAGAATACAAAATAGTTAATATTATGAATATTTAAAAAAATAGCAAAATATCAAAACTATTTACAAAATATAGCAAAATTTATCGAACTTCCTCAAACTCTTTTTTCTTTTTATTGCTATACTTTGTAAATGGTTTCGTTTTCTTTGCAAAATATTTTGTTGTCTTTACTCCTCATATAAAATTACAAATTTAGTAACTAAATTTTAATAGCCAATGGTTTATTTTGTGTATATCAAATTTGTAAAAGCTTATTTTTATTATGAAAATTATCAAATTGCATTTCAATTTTAATTATGTAATGATTATTATTGTTATTATATATATATATATATATATATTAGAAACATGTTTGCTCTCTAATTAGTTTATCTATATGCATACATATACAAATTTCACTAAATTTTAATTTTAATAATTGGGTTCACTTTAAAAATCTATCATTCTAGATTTTAAAGTAAAAGGTTGAAATTTTTGCACATTTAAATTAACAGATTATATTGTTATAAAATTAAAAATAGTGACTAAAAGTGTTTAAAATTTGGTTTCCAACTAACGATTCTGTTGGGAAATTGTTTAAATTAACAAAAACTTATTAAATATTTACAAAATATAGCAAAATACCCCAGTATATTTGTAATAAACCACCATAGACCAAAATAAACTACTATCATAATATAGATAGATATAGATAATAGTCTATCACAATCTATTGTAGATAGACGATTATATTTTAGCTCAAGAAAATAGTTGTAATTTGTAAACCATCTAGATCGTGAAAAAAAATGGAATAAAGAGAGTTTTTTTGTAAGGTTATATGAGATTTTTTTTTATTTTTTCATTTTTTTCTACATGCATATAACTCTTTTTTTTACTATATATATTTTGTTCAATGAAAAAATTACTAATATTTTATTGTGAGAATAAACAGTAAAAATAAAATCATCCTTCAATCGTATTCCATATATTGAAATATTGGATGTCTCGTGATGTTTTGGGGGTTTTGAATTGGTTCATACTAAACTTTGTATAAAAGTATTTGTATTTGCAATGTATAACCGTATGAAGTGTGTGTAGCAGACTTGATAACTACTACCAACGGTTGGCAGAGTATGAATTTGAACCACATGTGGTAGTTTATCATTTTTATTTATTTGCCCTTTTGGATCTCTTTTGTTTATCTAGTTAATTATATGTAAGGTGAGAGATTTAAACGTTTGATATTTTGCTCGAGAGCACATGTAAGATGAGAGACTTAAACCTTTTCACCTGACACACTGCATATATATATTTAGTATATCAATTGAGCTATGTTCACATTGACATTTGTCTTTCTCTTCGTAGTTAACGTTTATATGCAAGTCCATTATTTTCTTGATGGTTTTTTATCGTACCAAAATATTATTGTTGTGTTGTGGAACATTGTCATTACCTTTAGAACAAAATTAATCAACATGATCTTATTGTCAAAATAAGGCTAACATGACACCCAACTCATAAGTCAAACGTACACTTTTTATAAGATGAAAACTTGTATTTACACGAAGAAAAGATTACTACTATTATATTTTTAGAGAATAGATGAAACCAAGATGTTTCAAATTTGGAGCGTTAAGATTCTATATACGACATTATTGCTAAAATAGTTTTATATCCAAAATTAAAGATATAATATTAAAAAAATAAAAGTATTTTTTTTTACATGCGAGTGCAACTAGAGCTATTCAAACCCATCGTCTGACTGAAACAAAAACAACGACGTATGGTATGCATGATGCTCTTATATACACTCCCTTTTTCCAACTCACAATTTTTAAATGGTACGTAGGACAAATATTGCCTTCATATATTCAAAGACTTGTAAGCAATGAACTATAAAGTGACGTTTGGGACAAATAGTGAATTATTGTAATTTGATTGGAATGATTTGTGTTTAGAATGTAGGATAATTTAGTTTAGGTTATAATAGTATGCATTTTGTGTATATACTATTTTAGTTTGATAAGAAAATAGTATATTGTACCAAATAATAAAAAAACAATAAATGTCAAATAATAAAAACAGTATTAAATTAAAAGTTTTAAAATAGTGTTTACTTGAAGACTTTTAAATAGTAAACTATAATAAAAAATAGTTATTATAGGATCAGATAATCTTATTTCAAACGACCCCTATAAATTTGTGATCATAGAGTCAAGTATGTGGTTGAAGGCATTCTCAACATCTTTCTCCATCTTTTTGCCACACACATACATTATTCAATTATCAACTTTTGTACTATATACTTATATATGTTGTCTTAATTATCTTCCCTCCTTTCTCAATCTACAACCCCACTGGTCTCCTTTTTCTTTTTCTTTTTTCTTTTTCTTTTTTAATGTTTGTATTCTTTCACTTGTTTTCTTTTATTTCTTTTTGCTGTTCTGTTATATATAGTTTATATTTTTTTTCACATTGTTTTAGCAAAAAATTATTATCATAAGAATTATAAAATGAATGTCCTTTATACTTAGTTACAAAATCCGATCAACATTCGAGATATTAATTCTTAGTGTTCATAATTGCTTATAAATAGTGATATGTATTTAACAAATTTGGTAAGATATAAGCATATTGGTTGGTGGAGATTCAAAAGAAATGATTTTTTTAACATACATGTCAATTGTCATGTGATAAATAGAAAGTTTTGCAAAAATAACAATTTTTTTTTATGATAATAGTGTCTATGTCACTACATTTTTTAAATTGCAAAAGTAGCAAATTTAAAAGCCGATAACTCTATGATTATTGTCTGATAGCCGTCTGATATCATTAATTTTGTCATATTCGCAATATATATATATATATATAAAATGTATCATAAACTGTTTTTTTTCTTTAAGTTTTTGTCATTTGAGTTTCCCTAGTACGTAACAAAACATACTAAACATGTAAATTTATTATATTATTATGATAAATATGTAACATTTTTAGATATCTTTGAATAAAGGGGTGTTTTTCAACATTTATATTAAACTAAACATGTATGAAATTAGGAAATGGTATGAAAGTCTTATAATATCTCAACAATTTTCAAATTTATAATTGCACTTAGGCCATGAAACATTTACACAAAATCCCCTAATTAATTGAAGACGACTTCTCACAAATGCCTTTAGTTCTCTTTTTCAGCTTTTTTTTGACATTATATCAAATTACTGACATCATCGTTTGGAAAATTTAAAAAGAAAAAAAAAAACATCAATTTTGATTCTATGATTTTGTGGTTCCATTAATTTGGACCATATTCTCAATTTCATTCAATTGTGGACCCTAAACTTGACTATGTGTAAAAAAAGTTCTTAACTCCTTACTTTTTCTAAAAATAAATCTTTTTAAAAAATAGCTTCTTTATACAAATTAAATTCTGCCAAAAATTGCAAAATTTATGCCTAAGATATAATTTCCTTTAACAATATAGATAGATAGATATATGCTATTGAGAGGTTGAAGAAAATCTAAAATTAAAAAAGATATTTAAACGATACAAAGTTTGGTGTATAATAACCATCCAACTCTAAGAAAAGAGGGTGTCTAATAAATAATTGATCTAAGTAACATTTTTCTAATAGATGGTATTGGACATATAATTAAAAGTTAACAGGCCTATTCTACATTTTTGTTTTAAATCGAAGAGGTTATATAAAAAAGTGATTTATTTTATTGAAAGATCGAGATCTAGAGTTGTAACTAATGACCCGTTCAAGCATACTATTAAATAAGAAGCGAATTACTATTTGACATGGTCGATTTATCCTTATGATGAGTCGCTATTTATGCGTGTGAAAAGAAAAAGAAAATTTGTCAACAATAAAAAATTTGACAAAATACTCACACATAATATTAAAATTGTGTGTACATTTCATTTTTAACCATAGTGATATTTTGTCAAATAGTATATAGATTCAAATAAGAGACGAATCAACAAAATTAATAAAATATAACCAAAGTGAAGATAAAATATATATAATATTATTAATAATACATTTTAAAGTCGCTAAAAATGTTTATATTTCATTTAAATAATTGAATGAGTTTGTTTGTTGGACAATTTACATAAATAGAAGAAAATAGACTCTAGCAAAAAAAAATGTATATTTTGAATTTAGGTTAAAATTTTGATTATTCATTTTGGACTATGATTACAATTTTATTATGTGTGGTAAATATTTTGTCAAATTTTCTATTTTTAAAAATTTTCTTATCTGTTTGTATACATATCGATAATAGTTAATATTAACCATAATGAAACTTTTATAAAACTGATGACGTGGTTGATTAGACTTTTCAAATGTTAATTTGGAAATAAATTACTTAAAATAAATTAAGTGCTTTTTTTTACAAATAATTTTTAAACAAATTTTAAGTTTATCTTAAAGTATTTATTTCAATATAAATAAACTTTAAGAATATTGGTTTTAATTCTGTTCTTTATGATAGTTTATTTTATTTTGTTCTTGATTACAAAGTTGTCAATTAAACTTAATCAAGGTTTATTGAGTATTCATATTTGTATATTTTTTTTTCGTATCTTTTTCCTTTATTGATTATGCTGTAGTCTATTCCATTTTGTTGTTCATTGTATTTGAATGGAAGTCAATTTGTTCATTAATATACAAAATTAGAAAGTTAAAAAAATAATAATTAAAGATATAAGTCCAATTTAAATAATCCAACAATCTATCCTATCTAATTCATATTATATGGATCGAGTTTAAAATTTTTTAGTTTAAATTTTTTAATTTTTCAAGTTGAGTTTAAAATATTATATACAAAATTACAAATTTTTAATTCAACAAAATCTAACTCGAATTATTTATTTATTTAACAAAAGTAATGTTATAAGTATTTTTTTAAACAATGTTTAGGAGGATAAAGGATTTTTTGGAAAGTTAAAACGGTTGTTGAACAAGGACTGAAAAAATGATATGATCTGACAACTCGTATAATTTTTAATATTAAAATTAGTGCATATATTTGTGATTGACGACGACGTGGACTCTTCACTTCTGAGAGGGAAACTCTACCGGAATTATGGGTTTAAAACTTAATTAATTTAATGAGTTAGTGGAAAATTAAAAAGAAAATAATAAATGTGATCAAGTGACTAAGTCTTCGTTTCAAAATAATAAAAAGATGTGATTAATTAAGTGTGGAAGAAGAGGTAAAGTGACGGATACTCAAATCTCACGCCCCACACAAACGGCAACCCCTAGAAGAGTGTCACTGTTACATCCGTACGATGCAACCTTCCATTAAATTGCAATCTCTTTTTACAATGAATTCACACTAAATACTCAGCAAAAGAAAATCAAATTTTCACACTTTGAATCTCCAAACACATAATGGTCGTTGGTCCAAACTGTACGTTGCGTCGGCCGTCGAACTATTTAAATCACTAATGCTTATTCTAAGCATTATTTTGTAATTTCCAGTTGATTATACTTAATATTATTTTCAAAGATTTTTTTATGTAGTATTTACTGTTTTACGTTTTGGTTAATTTTTAAAAATAGAAAAATTGATAGAATATTTATCATTAGTAAAAAAATCAACAAACAGAAGCGTTATCATCCTAAATAGTTTGTTTTTTTTTTAGTTATTTTTTTTGGTCCAATGTTGACTGATTTTCATTTAAACTAAAATAGTTTACATATGAGATATCTAACAAGGTTTATAATAATTAGCAATTATAAAAACTAATTCGTTATACATATAACATAATAATTTACTCTGTGATTTTTTTTTTAAATATAGTTTATTGGACCATAAATTAATTGCATGACTTTGTGTCATAGGGAAACTTCAATATCCATTTATGTAAATTTGAATATATTTTAATATATAAGACGTACAAATATGATATATATGGACACTTTATATATTGCAATAAATTTTATTTGATCACAGTACTATGATATGGTAAACATTAAATTCACTTTCAGTACTATAATATTATTTTGGATTATGTATTTTAAAGCTCTGTGGTGTTGCATTACACGTACTTTTTTAAATGTACATTTTAATCTTTGTATTTTGAATTTGATTTTTATTGTTTACTGTTTAAAATGGTTTGAGTATATTTCTTTAATCAAGATTCACACACAACTTTTGTTTTCAATATATTTCTCAAAAGAGTCTTTGTGGTGTAACTTTCCAAAATTTGTTTGAAATTTAAAAATAGTGTTTGAAATTATGACTAGTAGTTTAAAAGTATATATACTATATGTGATTCATATAAACCGAAGATAACTTAGAAATATAAAAACTAGATTCGATATCAAACTGAACATATTTATTTATTAACTTCTAAACCTTCAACCATATAATGTAATTAAATATGTAGTTGAAGTTTGTAGTTTTTTTTTTTAATTGATAAAGCTTTACCAGTTAGACGTATGATTCAATAAACAACACATATACGTGTTATGTTAAAAAAGAGTGAATGCTTAAATGTTTAGATTTGAATTTCGAATTATGAGTCCACTTGATTAGAATATTTGTGATTTTGGAAAGTATGAATTCTCCTTTGTTTTAATAGATTGTTGTAGCTCGACCGTTTAATTTAAATGTAAACAAGCCTATAATTTGATCTCATGTGATGAGGTCCATCTTGATCAAGCAAATTGTTGGATTAACGAAATTAGAAAGTTAATCAAGCTTTTTAAATACAGCTGTTTTAAATTGTTTTTTAATTTTAAAATAACTTCACTATACATACATACATACATACATACATATATATATATATATATATATATATATTTAAAGTTCAACTACTTAGAGATCACACTAATCCACTCTTTAAATGATAATTGATTCATCACCTACCTAATTATGCTTGGAATTGACAACTTTAATATCTAAATTGATATGGGATCTAAATATTTCAATCAATATAGAATTCAAAGCTGAACATTCTTCACAAAAGATGGATAAACACACTTCTTGGACTTTCTAAATCTGACCGAATTAATGGAATTTATATAAAACCAAACTACATGAGTTTAAGCATGTGTTCTTTTTCAATTCAATGACCATAAAAATACAAATATATTGATATTTATATTTTAAAATGATACCATATATTATTCAAACGAAGATTGATTCTAATTAAAGGAGACAAACTTTATAGTGGTCTTACTTTTACAATTTACTATTCATCTTTAGTAAACGTTATACCATTGTTTCATATTTCTCAAATAAACATTTGTTTTTAAAAAAAGTATTTATAATTTTAATTTATAAAAATTAAGAATCATTTTAGACAGATTTATATTTGATTTTAGTCATTTTATGTATTCCATTTTAAAGAGTCGATTGAAAATGTGTTCGATGTCTTGTCTTCCTAATTGGATTTTGAATGTAATTAACTTTGCTTCTCCCTTGACTCGGTTTCTCTTTTAATGTAATTATCTTTTAAAAAAACTGAAAGTCTTTTTCTTTTTTTTCTTCTAATAAAAGATAAAAAGTTAAAGCACATTTTCCTTTAAAAAAAGATAATAATAATAATAATTGTTAATAATAATTAAATAAAGATAAAGATACCTTTTAGACTTTTAAAAAATTAAAATTAAACCGAAGAAAAAAGAAAATCAAACAAAATCAAGGCCCCGCCAACCCGACCCAGCTGACGGCAGTCACCGTCCATCGCTAAGTTTCAGTACAGAGAAAAATTGGAAGAGAGAGATAGAGAGAACAGAAAGAACAAACAAACAAGGAGTCAAAAAGAAGATTATAATTGAGAGCTTTGATGAATTTCTTCCTCTCTATTTCCTTACCAAATCAAATTTTGTTCATAATCAGGTAATCTTCCATCATAATTATCATCATCATCATCATCTTCCTTTGATTTTGCTTCACTTCAATCTTTGATTCATTCATCGCAGTTTTGGTTTCAAGAATTCGATGCATTTTTAGTGTGGTTTAGCTTCTGTTAAGAATCATCGATGTCGTTGCCCATGAAAGCTGACGTTCAAGGAAGCCTTGTTGGCTCGGAGATTCATGGCTTCCATACATTGCAAGGTACTGTGTCAATGATCATAATCTGCTTACAACTCATGATTGGGGAGTATTTTGGTTTGGTCTGCTGTCGGTTTATAGGTGTTGAGGTTTTGTGTTCTTGAACTGCGATGGTGATTTTGAGAACTTATGCTTGTCAGCTAGGCTGTGGTTTGGAGGATTTTCTTTTAGTTATTAGTGTGTTGAGTGTCAAAAGCAAAATTGACTAACCGATAACTGCTGTGCTCAATGGCTTCATGCTGGAGTTTATGGAATTGATATATTTTGAACAACTGTTTCAATTTGGTTTAAAGTTTGAGTCGCGTAGGAGTTCAGTAGAAATGGGCAAGCAAGAGTGTACTTGGTTGCCGCGTCGTAGAGCTTTGTGTTATTTCGAAGAAAAATAGGTGCCAACACAGCATTGTAATCACCAACGAGAAGAATAGGAGAGGGGGGGGGGGGGGGGGAAGAATTGATTGATCTTCCCAGGAAGCTTAAAGTTTTGAAGGGAAAAAAGGGAGTTCTTGAAATTTCTGAAGTAAACTCT
>JBBPDI010000004.1:23612760-23624921 GCA_037974545.1 Cucumis variabilis
ATTGAACTCACACTAGCTTTAAGTCCATTAACTGGTTCTTGAGTCATGATTCTAGACCAATCTATTCCCATCCTAAACACGCTGCTCCCAGTATTTTTAGCCAGCTGCAGCTCTGTATCAGGATCAGACCAAAACCTAAGTCTCTCTTCTCTGAAATAAGCCCAAACAACTCATTCAACATTCTGAAAGACAAATAATTTTTGCATTTATTAACAATCAATAGTAAGCTAGCAAGAAATGATTAATCATGACAATGATTACAAGCGTGAATGTTTAAAGGATTTGTGCTTACGGGTGAGGTACATTGTGCCATGCAGCTACGTTATGATGGCATTCATCACTTGTTCCAAACTCCTCTTCTTCTCCTACATACTTCTTAAATCCTCTAATCATGGCTTCCATCGCTATCTTAAGAGGCTTTCCTTTATCACTTTTCTTTCCAGAATACGCAGCCTGCTGAGACCCACCATCGCCAGCAGCAGACGCCATCAAAGCATCTGCTGGCTGCATCCCCTCTTGCGATTTCGATGAATCACAGGGTTGTTCTTCAGCAAACTTAAGCCAAGCATCGTTGAGCCGATCCTCAACATGAGCAGGGGCAGTCGCGAGACCAAAGAAGAACTCACGTTCGCCCTCTACAAAGAATCACAAACAGACAGAAACAATAAATCAAAATAGACAAATAAAAAAAAAATCAACTATAAGTATTCAGATGCACCAACTGTAAGTACACAGTTAATCTCAAACCCTATAGACATACTTCAAAGTAGAACCAAATAACACCATAAGTTAACAAGACACCTCGGAAATGAAGTTTTCACGAATCACTCGGCATTCAAGGCATATGATAATCACTGAAATTCTAGGGCTGTTGAATGAAGAAACAAAAGAAATGGCAGCGGAATTTACGTGAGGAGTTGGGAATGGAAGAGAAGGGAGATACCGGTTAGAGTGAAGTCGGCGAGAACATTAGAGGAGTCATCAATGGGGGAAAGGAATGGGCGGAGATTCTTTCTCCGGTAACGGAGGAAGGAGAAGGCATTGGCGGCGATGGTGAGAGTAACCAAAACGCCGGCTATCTTGGTGGCGTAAACGAAGAGAGCCACAAGCGTCATTTGAAGCAAGCCGGGAAAAGTAAAGGGACCAGTGGCGATAATATAAGGAAGAAGAATCGATGGTTGCTTCCGTTATGTTCTATCCACGTGTCATTATCTGATTGAAGAGTAGTTCAAACTCGCCGATTATTTAATTTCGCTCGCAACTTAAAAGGTCGTTAGTCCGCTCTAATCGTTGGATTTCTTTGTTGATTTTTTTTCAATTATCAAAATATTTCATAAATCCAAAATTTTAATTGTTATTATTTATTGAAAATATTAGGAATATTTTTTAAAATAGCAAAATAAATTAAAATATTTAGATTTTATAGCAAAATTTTGGATTCTATCACTGATAGTCTTCTATTACCATAGTATATGAATGACTATCAGTGATAGAATTTACTATAGGTTGTAAATATTTTGTAAAATCTACTATTTTTAAAAAAAATTAAAATATTACCTATTTTCAAATGTTAATATTTAGTTTCATTTCAAACTTTTAATAATTAGTATTTTAATTAAAAAAAAGTTATAATTTTACTTGTGAAGTTTAAGTTTTGTTTCCTAAATTTAAAATTTTGCTATTAACTTTATTTTTTTTTTGTTAAATATTCATTTTTTGTTTTTAGTTTAATGTTTATTGGTTAATTTAAAATTTAAAAAAAAGTATTTTAAATAACAAAACAATTGAAAATTTTTCAAACATAGACAAATATCACAATTTATCAACGATAAATTGCAATATACTACAATAAATTATTATAGTTTGGATCTATCACATCATATATTGCTATTATGGTCAATAGATGTAAGAAAGTAAAAAATTGTTATATTTATAAATATTTGGATCAATTTTGTTATATTTGAAAAAAAACTTTAAAAATAACTATCAACAAATAGGAAAATTGTTGTAGGTAGGAGTGGTTATAGATAGTAAACAAAATTGAAACTATTTACAAAATATAATAAAAAGAATTAAATAGAACTAAAAAATGTTGCTATGTTTTGTAAATAGTTATAATCACAAAATTTAGAACCATATCAATTTGGTTGAATATGATTGGATTGTGAAAAATAATATTTTTTTTAAAAACCCATTTTCATTTCAACTTACACTCCCAAATATATTTTGAGTGACTGTTAAAATTGATGTTTTAAAAAATGATTTAACTTTTAAATTAAGACTTTGATAATGTATTTTAAACACGTCCGTAAAATATGTGATTTTTGAACTTCTAAGAATACCTCATTGGTTCTTAAACTTCAAATCCTTGAAATTTTGATTTTGTATCTAAAAATGCGTAAAATTGGAAAATATAATAAATTTAAAAAGAAAATTATGTCTAATTTAACCTTCAAATTGGAAAATTCATGAAAGAATTTTAGCATATGTTTCGTCTAGAACTCTCCTACTCCTTCTGTTTTTTGTTCTTTTAAGTTTTGTTTTATTTGCCAACTTTATATGAAATGATTTCTTTAAAAAAATTGTAGTTTTCATCATTCTCCTTCACGTTCCTATATCTCACTTTATTATGTTTTGTTATTTAGTGGGGCTATATCTACAAAATGTCTTATTGAGAATACGATACCTTCTTTCCAATCAATATTATAATAGGTTAGATTTTGTAACTTTTCAAACTTGAAATTTGAATATGTTAAAATAATTGATGATCTAATCCTTACAAACAAAAAGAAAAAAAAAACAAATTTAAGTCTCTTCCCAGTGTCAAAGGAATGAGGAACAATTAAGGTTTTACTATTTTTCTTTTTGTCTCTCACATAAACGTTTAGGAAGCTATAAATTTGTCTTGAAAAGAGAAGACGAATGGACATGGGTCGACTGGTTCGTGAAATGATCAATAAATTGGTGTTACATGTGATGAATAGCCTATTTCAACATGTTTCTTTAGGACGTGGAAGACTAGTTGATTTTGAGCTAATTTAATGGTGCAACTTTTATCACGACACAGTAAAAGATGTATGAAACAAAACAATTTATGATCAATGAACAATATCGTTATCATGACAAGAGTTCTACATCTTCAATTATCGATAAACTTAAAAGTTTAAGTTGATGAGTGAAAAACAAATTTAATATTATATCGTCTAATATTACACTCAGTCCTTGTAATTTGTTGGCACCTAACAACCTATGAAAAAATCATTGGTGACAACCCTTCAAACATATCTACAATCGTACGATATTGTTTACTTTAAGACATAAACCATCGTATATTTCATTTTTTATTTCACTCAAATAACCCGTATAGGCCTTTGGTAACATTCCCTACAATCTATTTCAAACAAAAAATCTCTAGCCCCCCTTAACTAGTCATCCATTAGCCCAACAACTCTTGTACAGGCTAACTCCTCTCCACCAACACAACTAAAGTAATCCAACCACAAATCACAACGTGACCTACCTTCCAAGCTTCACTACATCTTCATTGATATCCGAAAAGGATTCTTGGAAGTGTGGCTCTAAAATATTGAAGAAAAAGCAGGCATTAAAAACAACATAAAATACTTAATCAAAATTTGAAAACAATCGAAGTGCTAAGGTCTTAAACAAATTCAAAGTATACATTCAAACATCAATGTTAGCTTAAATCAATCTTAGTTATCTAAAATGTCGATCATCACGTCTCCCTATGGTAAAAGTATATTAAGAAGAAAAGCAATTGATAGCACCATATAGTAACTTGGTTTATATTTGTTAATGGTTTAGAAACGAGAACGAAGATAAGGGACGCGGAATGAGAGCTGCCCAATGGGCCATTAGGCTTATCTTAATGGGCCTAGTTGAAAAGCCCATAAAAATGCGACACGACATGACGGCAAACGTAAATCCAAGAGTACGATTCGTCGGATGCCATTTCTGTTTCAAGGTTCCAAATGTTTTGCGCTTTTTCTCATTTTACAAAATTATTGGTTTCCCGATTTGGTTATTTTTATTTTTCCCTTTTAATTTTGATTTTACGGAAATGCCAGAAATGCCCTCATTCATCCATCAGTTCCACTTCTCCTTTCATTCATTGCCATTCTCAGTATTTGTTATTCCTTTTTCTCCATTCATTCATCCGTCACTTCCATCTCCATTTTCGTCTTTTCCTTTATTTTCCCCTTTTGTACTACACAAAATATTTCAATTACTTTGATTTTTCAAAAACTTCCCTTTAATATATAACTTTTTAAGGAAAATTAGTAAAAAAAAACAATATCAAATAATGAATTATGCTTGTCAAAATTTTCTATTTTCTAAAACTTTCAATTTTTAAATATTTTTATTAAAAAAATAATTAACGAGTAACAATATTTTAAAAAAAATCATATATGGCAAAATTCATCAACGATAAACTATTATGGTGACTCTTTATAGTCTATCAATGATAGACCAATATTTGTAATATAATCTATTGTTGAAACTTTTATTATCAATAAATTTTTATAAATTTGGTTATTTTTGTATTATCTTAAAATATTGTTATATTTGTTAATATTTTAAATCTAATTGTTATATTTATGATTGTTATAAACTCAATTCAATTTAACTTAAAAAGATATTGAAGACGTCATTTATTATTGTCATTTTTGTGTATAAATGGTTACATTTATTTACATGAATTGTATTATTGATTATGGTGTGTATGCAAAATGTTTACCCATCAATTACTTTGCTAGTTGTTTATCATTTAAAAATAGAATAACAATTTATGGTTGTACTTTGAAAAACAATTTCAAAAAAAGAACCTTCAAGATTTGAATTTAAAATCTATCTAAAGTTTAGTGTTATATATATATATATATTAGTTGCCATGTAACTCATAAAACAAAAATTAAACAGAAAACTATTAATTTTTTGGTTCTTCCATTGCCTCTAAACTTGAAACGGCGCAATTTTGGGCGGGGCTCGTATTTTCACGGGGAACAGTGGGGTTTCCAAAATCAGATTTTTTTTTTATATATATATATATATATAAAAAGTTTTATTATTATTATTATTATTATTATTATTATTATTTATTAGGCTAATCTAAACATATATTTTCATTACAATATTTAAGTGTTTTCTCAAATTTATTATTTTGTTTAAACACATACACACACATTTGCATTTGGGCTCCCACACGGATGAGTTGTAAAACTAGTTGATAATAAACTCAAATTTGAAAAACAAAGTCAAGTAGCATTTTTAAGTATAAGACTATGATAACCATATCTTACTATAAAAGTTTTCAATTAGATACAAGAAACTCTATTTTCCAACTGTCGTTTTTTTTTTTATTTTATTTTTTACAATCTTACCTTCATGTATTATTTGTCATATTGTTGTTGTTTTTTATCGAACTAAAAAAATTTATCCTTCAAACATAAACTATTATAATCACACTCTAAACATAAATTATTACAACTCAACTATAATAATCCAATATTACAATAACTCACTATTTACCACAGATGTGACCAAAAAATGTAGAGTAAGATCAAATAAAAACAATTCAAACATGGAAACCTAAGTACCAAATATTTTTACGTTATTATTTTATAAATATTATTATTTAAATAATTTGTATTTAATCTTTTGGTAATTTACTATTTAAAAAAATGAATAGAACGCAGGCCAAGGCCTAGAATCGGCTGTGTGTGTTTGTTTGACTTTGACTCACCCTTGCCCTTCGAATTATGTGACGCAACCCTCCACAAGTACCTAACCATTAATTTAATAATTCACATCTTAATTTAACTTCACTTTGTTTACTAATTATAACATTTAAATTTCTTGTACTTTTGCTATTCGTATTTTTAACATTTCCCATTGTTTTTTTTTTCTTTTCTATTTTGATATCTAAGTTATAACATGTTTTATAGTATCTATAAACTTTAAGAAACTAGTCGCTCATGTCGTATTTGTGACGTACATTAAGAGATAGAATAATACATTGAATATGTTCGTTCAATGCGAACTCATCAAAGATTATTTAATCGATGACTATTTATTAAGAGTTGTATAATACAATGGTCTTTTACTTAGCGCACAAACATGTGATATATTGTGAGTCACGTTGTTTGGAGGTGTTGAATTTTGTTGAACCATAAGTGAAGTGGTATTATAGCTAGAGGTGGAGAGTTTGTTGTTGACAATATGAAAGTTCTTGACTTAAAATTATCAAGAACTCTCCTTCACTTATACCAACAATTGATATAATGTCTCGATAATAAAAAAAAGTAAATAGCCTTAAATGTTTAGTTCATAGATTATAATTACTTAATCTCTTTCCATTAAAGGTAATTTCAAAGGACTAATTTTCGATTTAATAAAGGCAAACAAAAAAAAAACTTAGATAATTGAAATACATAGAAACAAAGTAAAAGATACCAAAAGGGTATTTAAAGACTTTAATCATATCATAAATAAATAAAATAGACAACACAATGGCCAAGGAGTTGCAGCATTTGTCTTATTAGATATTCACTGTTGTAATAATTAATATGAGAATCATACTCCCAAACATTATCATGTGGATAGAAATCTTGCTACTCAAATTGTGGGGGTGATGAGTAGTTACAAGAGATTTCTCATTCAAAAAAAAACTATTTACATTTTTTTTGGATAAAAATAATCACGACAAAAATATTATATTTACAAGCTATAACAAAATTTTAGATCATATCACTGATAGTCTTTTATCACTATAGCATATAAATGACAGAATTTGCTATAAATTGTAAATATTATTTAAAATTTATTATTTTAATAAAATTTCCCTTATATTTACTGTGAAAGATAGATATTTTACGCAAATTTTCATTTTTAACCATTCAATTTTTTAGAAAATATCTACATATATCATTAAATTGATAAGGTAAACATTTTAAATTCTTAACTTTCACAAAGGTATATCAAATTATTCCGTATATAATGCTTCTAAACTCTTGAGTCATCAATCAATCCAACAACTGACATCAATATTGAATAGAAAAAAAATAATAATAGAAAGCTTTAAACAAGTGAAGATCCTAAATGCATTCATAAACTGATAACCTTCTATCAATATCTAAATATATATATTATTGATAAAATTTAAAATTTTGCTATGTTTTGTCAATATTTTGGTTGATTGTTTTAGATTATATTTAAAAATATTCTTTAACGTTTTTTTTATTTAATTGTTCACTTGTGTATTTTTTAAAAACGTGTTTGCAAAAATAGTAAGAAAAAATGATAATAATGGAGTTCAAGTCATTACATTTTCTAAATTACAAAAATAGTAAATGTAAAAACTAATAACCCTCTAATAGCACTCCAATAGCTATCTGATATCATTAACTACTTATCATATTTGTCATATTCGCTATGCAAAAAAATGTGTCATTGACTGTTTTTTTCTAAATGTTTTTATCACAATTTTTTAAAAATTAAAATTATATTTATTTTTGACTTGGTCATATATATATATATATATATATATAAAATATAATTTATTGTACTATATTAAAAAAAGTAAAGTAATAAACGTAGTATTTAGAGATGGGTTGGACGTTAGAGTTGAAAATGAATGAATTGTAAGAGATGGAAAAAGCCGGAAGTTAGGGGCCAAAAAGATTTGTTGAAATCTTTGAATTCTAAGCAATGACCAACGTCGGCACGGATATTTATCCCTTCACCTACCATTTTCCTATCAATAAAAAAACAATTTAGCAATTCTCTCCATGCATCTATCTATCTATCTTTGCTTACTTTACAAAAATTTATATATTTTTCAATTCACTTTTTCGAACCTATTAACTATTGATTAACAAACAAACATTGAATTTGAAGTGGTTAAATTATTTTTTAAGATATAAAATAATAATAGAAACAAATTCTCAAAATCAACTTAATCAATGATATAAAAATTGCGTGGATGTATAAAATAATCAAGCATATGTTTGAATTTTTATAATTAGAAAATGATTTCATGTTAGTAGAGTCAAATTTAAATAAGAAACTAAACATTTGCTTACACTTGTTGCCATATTAGTTTAACGATATTGTATACTAATAATATTGAGATTGCTTATTGAGCACTTTTTAGTTTTTAGAACCAACAAATTTTGTTGTTAAATTTGAATATTTAAATTATCTTTTATCTAAGAAAAAATTATCATTAATTAACTTTATACAGATAAACTTTTATTGTGATATGTCACAATATACTTTAAAAATTGGATTGCATATATCAATGTTTTAGGTTTTATTATAATATTTTAAAAAAAGATTCAGAATCCAAATAAAAACTATATTCAAATCTTAAAGACCAGAAGTTATTATATATCGTTTAAACGATGAGATTAAAAAAAAAAAAACCATTCACATATTATTCATGGGCCTTTAGATAATATATGTGAGAATAAGGGGAGAGCCCAAATTTTAATTTTGCATCTAATTTTTTCAATTGTCTCTTCCCCTTTTCAACCTCCATAAAATCCCATCTTTCCCCTTCTCATTTCTCTCACTCCCACACATCTCAACAACAAAAGCACCAACAAAAAAACCACTTCCTTTCTCCATTCTCTCTCTCAAAATCCCTTCCTCCCAAAAACTTCCCATATCCCTCTTCCTCCTCCTCAAGGTCAACCATTCTACATCTATGTTCTTTAATTATTCCCCTTTCTCTTTTCACAATTAATAACCATCGTTAATCTCTTATTTAGTTTCACTCATTCCAGACCAAAATGGTGTAAAATTAATGAGATTTTCCTTTTCAGGTCGCATGCATGGACCAACCGAGGAGGCAACTGCCATGGCGGCCAGCGTTTCCGGTGGGATTTTCCCATTGGCATCTCCTTTTAGGAGATATAGTCATTGATTCTTACTAGCCATGGCACTATCCTAACTGAGCTTTTTATACGTTTTTCTTTTCTTTCTTATTTCCGTTTTTTTCTTAAGCTTTGAGATGAAGTCTTCTTGACCTTGTAAGACCTTTTCTTGACCTTGTAAGACCCAACACCATAACCTTTTCCTTTACCATCCATTTGATTTCATACTCTATTTTGGGTAATACCCATATGGAGTTTGAGTACAATCTATCCCTATTTCCACCCAACTCATCTTCTCCTTCCTTGTCTATCCCTCTTGAGCTGCATTTTAGTTTTATCAAATTAAATTAATAAAAAAAATACATATATATATATATATATATATATATATATATTAATAATAAATAAATTTAATCAAACCCCACCAAGCCAGCCGGTCTAGAAGAGCAAGAAGAGCAAGCAAACAGGAGGATGATTGAGTTTGAAGAAGAAGAAAAAGAAGAAAGATTTCTGCTCTTTTTGGCTGTGAGGAGTACTACTTGTGTGGAGTTTTCTTTTCTTTGTTTTTTCTATTCTTTTAAATACATTTTTTTTGTAATAATAATAATAATAAAAAAAAAAGAGAATTGTTTTTAAAATTGAAATGATTGTGTTGAGAAAGAAGGAATATATGAAATAGAAAAGTGAATTTTGCAGGGGAAAATGGTGTATTCGTGAGGGGTGGAGGAAGCATGAGATGAAGTAATTTGTTTGGGTTTTTGTTTTACGTGTTGTTTTTGTTGTTGTTAATGTTGAGGAGAGAGAGAGAAGGAATAATAAATATTCTCTGGGAGAGTAAGCTAAGTAATTAGAATGGTGGAGTCCCACCAACACTCGTGACTGCTCAATGCTCATCACCTTTGTACCTTTTGTGTGTTTATATATAATTATATTCCAATTTTACTCTATTTGTTTTCTCACAAAAGTAATAATTTAATAAAAATAACTATTTTTAAAAATAACAAAATAATTAAAAATATTTACGAACTATAATAAAATCTAAAATTGTAATATTATCAGTAACAAATTTACTTGTAACTAATAGAATAGAAGTATATTAGTGTCTATTAATATCTATGTTATAAATATTACTCTAGAAATTTTGTTATATGTTATAAATATTTTGTCAATTTTGTTATTTTTTAAAATGTTTTTTAACAATTTTTTTATTTATTTAAATATTAAAAAATAAATTATAATATTTACGAATGGAGACATTTTTAAAAATAGCAAAATAAATTAAAATATTTATAAGCTATAGCAAAATTTTAGATTTTATGCATATCAATGACTATCTGTGATAGAATTTGCTATGTGTTGTAAATATTTTGTAAAATCTACTATTTTTAAAAATTCTCCTTACAAATATTAGTAAAATTTTAGATTTTATCGATAATAGATAATGATGAGCTCGTGTAATTATCTATCAACGTCTATAATTAATATAGTCTATGTTGGTTTTGTTTTTAATATTTACAAATTTTGCACCTTCTTTTTTATTTTTTTGATATTCCTTATGTAGACATTTGAATTTTAGTATTGGTTAATATTGGGATTTTTATATTTGGTTGAATTTTGAGTCTACAATTCTTACTTTGATTAGAAGATTTTTCTAAAAAATAGTTGATAGTACATTGCATTAATGAATTAATTTATAAAAGTGAAATTAAATAAGAAAAATGCAAGAAGTTGAAAGGGAAGTTCATTAAAATAAAAATAGTAACGAAGTTTAAGGGGAAGAAAGTTAAAAGCCGAGAGCTGAAGTTGTGAAGAAGAGGATAGGACATATTCATATTGTATTCTGTATTGAAGGCTGAGCTGGGAAAAGTTTGTCCATGTGGGACAAACCTCTCTTTCTTTCTTTCCACTCATATAGCTAATAGTCAATCCCTCTGATTTGACTTCTTTTTCACACACACACACACACATATATATATATAATTTGATAATATTTATTTCAAACTTGAGTGAATCCAAAATGTCTGAATCTACTCTCAACCTAAATTCAAGTTTTCCTTTTTTCTCTCTCTATCCATCACCGCAAGAAATCAGGTTTTTCTCAATCCAGAAATACGTTGTCGAAAACCCTTACCAACATCGGAGAAGGTCACCGCGATGTTGAAAACGATGCACGCTGTCAACACGTCGCAGAAGGCTTCCGCGACATGTGTGCCGGGGAAGGCTTAATTTTTGTTTTGTTTTGTTATTTATTTTGTCATTGTTTTAGTTAATTTAGCTAAGCCCCGACGTAATAAAATTTGCAGGAAAATTATGAAAATGAAAATATTTTAATTCATTACAAAACAATATACATGAAATATGTTCAATACAAAAAAAAACATAATTCAAAACAAATACATTAATAATAAAAAAAACCTCAAAAGCCTAATGTTTTAGTGGGCTGTAGTTACAGACGTCAAACGTACAAATGACATAAAAGTATAGTTAGAATATCACATATGCAAAATTAAACAAATTAAATATTGAAAAGTGCGTACCCCAAATGATCACGGGCCTCTTTATGCCCGACTCATCTCCTCGATCATCTTCTCCATTTGTCGTGCATGCTCTGCCATTTATCGATCTCGCTCCTTCTCCCTCAGAAGTTGTTCTTCGATCTTTCGGTTAGCGTTTGCAAGGCTTGCCTTTAGTTCGCTAACCTCCGTCATGTGTGCCTAGTGGTCATACATACTGGTGGAAGAAGATGAAGCGACACTCATCCTAGACTTGGATTTTGGACCTCAACCAAGACCTTTTGAGTAGCTCGGTCGTCTATCCAAAACTGTCTCACATATCTCATCCTCAGTTAGTGGTTGAGAACCCTATGGGACGGGCTGAGACTGAAGTTCCACCATTTGATTCTGCACAATATAAGCTTGTAAGTTTGAGATATGGTCAGACTTAAAAACATAATTGAAAGTATAACAAAACATAAATTTTTTTTAAATTTACAAAAACATCATCTGCTGCTGGTGAAATGAACTCGCCAATATTACTGACGTGCGTTTCTCTGAATAACTCGACACGGTCCACCAGACGACCATGTAGTTCAGTGAGCTTTGTTTGTCCCTGAAGAAACAACTTTGTGCGGCTCCGATGGTTCTAAGACTGTTAGGACGCGACAATCTTGCACATATTGATTGCTTCTACATTCCAAAAATGACGATGATCAAAACGTTATACTTTCAAACAAATTAAATAAATAAATGTTAATTGATTTCAACG
>JBBPDI010000004.1:23920951-23933344 GCA_037974545.1 Cucumis variabilis
GTTAGAGATAGCACATTATTTAAGCTATAGAAACTTATTATAGCTTTAATGAAAAACGCTATCAAATATTTTTATAGCAACGTATATAAGCTATATCTTCATACTATACGATAGCACTCATTATAGCTTCGAAAAAATGCTATAAAAAGTATCAGACTTTTAATAACATGGGCTGTCAGAACTTTCGAAAAACGCTATAAAAAGTCTATGATAGCTTTTTTCGTTAGCTATCGTACGTGTTATTTCTTGTAGAGAGGGGGTTAGTAGTACTGATTCTTTCAAATTTAAAAGAGTTATGCATACTAGTATTGACCAGAATTAGAGCTATTAAGAATATAGGTCAAGAGATATCTCAACTAATGAATATATATAATATGTCCAAAGACATGAACTTTAAATTGAGCGAAATGTTAGAAGCATCGTAATTATAAATATATTCCAAACACACCCTAAAAGATTTTCAATATCAAAATTGGATTCAACCGAGAAAATGCTCTCTCCTCTTTCTTCTCTATTGAAGTTTTTGCTCAACCGACGCTCATCGGAAAACTCCTGAACAATAATTTCCAACATTTAAGTCACTACTGTGATGAACTTTCTCTTTGCAACTGTCACTACTCTCACCCTCTGCCATCTTTATTGGTACACGCTCCTTCGATTGGCTGATACTTGGAGGGGCAACTCTTCAACTTCATTGCATGGTTTCTCGATATCTGCATTCATTGCCACCCCCAACTTTCTTCCTTTTAAAGCAGGTACTTCTCTTTACTTCAACTCAACTTTCACAAACTTCCTACCTACTTCTATTGCCTTTCCAAATATGACATACTTCAAATCCCTCCCAAGATCGTGTTCAGTTGAAAGAAAAGAATATTATGTTTTATCGGTAGACAAACATACTACTTCACTTCAGTTCTGGCTTACTGAGGTGGGTGCCCACAAGTCTTTTTCTATTTCAATCTCAAAAGAATCCCTAGACTGGCTCAGAAGCACCCTCAAAACTCTTATTTCTACCCAAACCACAAACAAATTCTTTTTGGAAAAAAGGTACGAAGATCACTGTTTATGGGTCCGTAAAATAAAAAATAGATGTGGTAATAGTGCTGAAGTCTTCAAGGTTGACTACAAAAGTAGAAAAGTCCTGTATTCTTATCCCTGAAGCTACATAAAAAAGCAGTTGGGTTTCTTTTTTTATCAATGATTTCTCCACATGTTAAAAGGTGAATGCAAAAACTAGACCACCTGTAATCAAAGACAACAAGCCAAAAAAGATCAACAACTACTTTTCCTTCTTAGACTCTGATTCCACGAGGAAGTCCTACGAAAAAGTTTTGATAGAAAGTAGCACTAGTAGCTCGAGTGAAAATGACTTTTTGAAATACTCCTCATAAGATGTTTATGCAAAGTCTAATGGCTCCAAACATTGCTCGAACTTGAACTTGGATAAAGCTTTAGTTGTAACTAGGCGCCTTTTTCATGATGATTGGAAGAAAATCCTTAACAATACGTGGAAACAACTAAAAAAAGGTTTCACATACAACCCTTTTCAATCTAATAAATGTCTCGTTCATTTTGATGATCCTGATATTACAAAATTGCTATGCAAGAATAAAAGTTGGACCACCGTTGGAAACTCTTTGGTCAAGATTAATGACAGCTGAGGAGATACATACTTACTCACCCAATGACAGCTGGAAAAGGGAGATTGAGCAAAGGAAAGGCTCCATTAATGCAAAATTTTGAATTGGGCGGCTCATCAAAGCAAAAACAAAAGAAAAAAGTTTCTTTTATATCCCCAGAACAAAATTGCCTTAAATATGATCCCAAGGCAGCTCCCTCAATCATTCCCACCGACAGTAAACTACCTGAAGAATTAAAGAATGGTAGTAATGAACAAACAAGAAGAAAGAGAACTTCCTCAAGGCAATACGGGATTAAAAAGAAGCCTCTCACGTGTCTACAAATGCAGTCATTGCAAATAGTTTCAAGTCCAGACAGAATAGAAGTTCAAGAGATTAATTTAATAGTTGACCTTGGAAATCTCCCATGCATAAATACAACAAATCAAGGAGATATCTACAACTTTGACACCATGGAAGAGATTGTTGATTCAAACTGTGAATTTGTCAAAGAAACCCCCTTAGTCCTGAATACACCAAATGAAGATAACATAAAGGTTACCTGAATTTCCAAGGCAAAGAAACAAGATGAAAATCAGAAGCAACCGGAGGAAGCCGAGAAAAACCTTAAAAGAAAAGCTACTAAGCTAGAAGAAAATGGGGTTTCAAGTGTCAACTGGAAAAATGGCTTAAAGATAACAGATTGAGACTTATTAATATTGATGAAATGACTTCTCCTGTTGATGCAAGTTTTGTAAACCCTAATGTGATTGTTGATGGTGAAGGTGATGTACCCATAGGGAAATATGGTAACATATGAAAATCCTATCGTAGAATGTCAGAGGTTTAGGCTCTTCCTAAGAAAGAACCGAAATAAAATCCACTATTTAATGTTACTCTCCTGACATTGTTATTTTAACAGAAACTAAGCTTAAATCCATTAACCCTTTCATCGTTAAATCCCCTTTGGAATCAACTTGGCATTAAACGGATTTCTAAAAGCTCAGTTGGTAGTTCAAGTGGTATTCTGATTATATGGAATGACCAAAGACACAATCTGGTTAATCATAGAGATGGTATTCACTCCATCTTTGTTAACTTTAATACAAACAATATACCACAAGCTGGTGGCTCACAGCTATTTATGATCCAGCCAAAAGAAGTGATAAAAGTTTTTTTGGGCTAATCTGAATGATCTTCAACATCTGAACAATCAACCTTCCCTGCCCGTTAAAGTATGAAGCACTTGAATAACTTCATCAACTCACTCAACCTAACAGACCCTCATCTCACAAATAATAAGTTCACTTGGTCAAATCTCAGAACTCCTATTCTTTCTTGGCTAGACAGATTTCTATACAACTCTTATTGGGATTTAGCTTTCAAATCTCACTCATCCAGGACCTCATCCCGAACAACATCTCATTATTTCCCTTTAGTCCTTGAATCTATGGAGCTGTGTTGGGGACCAACCCCTTTTAAATTGAACAATACTTCACTTGATGATCCTGATTTTAAGAGAAAAGTTTTTATATGGTGGAAGTATCTAAAACGTCAGGTCACCCAGGTTTTGCTTTTATCCAAAGGCTTAAGAACCTTTGGAAGTTTGTTAGAAGTTGGTAAAAGGATAAAAAAGCCCCGTTGATAAAATCAAAAGATACTTTGATTCAGGAGATTGATGCCATTGATGTTTTGGAGAGAGAATAATGGATCAAGATGATAATAATAGGAGGATTGCTTTTAAAATTGAACTCAATCAGAGTCATATTGACGAAGCTCAATTCTAGGCCCAAAGGGTAAAAAAGACCTGTATTAGAGAAGGTGATGAAAATACAACTTTTTTCGCAAGTCATGCACCGTAAGGCAGAGAAGAAACTTTATTTCAGAAATAAAAGATGAAAATAATTACCTACATGATACAAACATTATAGTTGCAGATGCCTTCATCAACTTTTCCAAGAATATCTACAATAGCAAATCACAAAAGCCTCTCTTTTATTGAGAATCTCGATTGGTGCAAGCTGGATAACTCCACTCACCACAGTCTTAGTGCCCCTTTTATGAAAGATGAAGTTAAATCAGTAGTCTTCTCTTTTGGCAACAAGAAAGCCCCTGGGCCTAATGGTTTTACTACACACTTCTACAAAAAAGTTATGAACCGCTCTCAAATTTGACATCCTCAAAGTCTTTGACAATTTTCACAAGAATGGTATTTTTAACACAAGTCTCAATAATATCTTTATCACTCTCATTGCAAAAATGGACAATTGTTCTCATCCCAAGGATTTTAGGTCCATTAGTCTCAAAATCTCGCTATACAAAATCTTAGCAAAAGTCATTGGAAATCGGATAAAGCCTACCCTTCCAAGCATTGTCAGTGAAAATCAACTCACTTTTTTAAGGGGCAGGCAAATAACATATGCAATTCTTATGGCCAATGAAGTGGTGGATTTCTAGAGAGTCATCAAACATAAAGATTTCATTATTAAGTTGGATGTGGAAAAAGCTTTTGATAAAATTAGCTGGAGCTTCATCGATTAAAGCTTGTATTAGCAATGTCAAATATTCAGTTCTGATCAATGGTAAGCCATATGACCCTATTCCTTCAAATAGAGGTATCAGACAGGGAGACCCTATATCTCCTTTTATCTTCGTTCTAGCTATGGATTATTTGAGCAGACTTTTGAATCATTTGGAATCTATTGGTGCTATCAAAGGGGTATCTTTCAATCACAATTGCTCCTTATCTCATATTCTTTTTGCAGATGACATTCTTCTTTTTGTGGAGGATAATGACTGTTTCTTGAATAATCTACATATGACAATTATACTCTTTGAAAGAGCCTTGGGTCTCAATCTAAACCTTGATAAATCCTCCATCTTTCCAATGAATATCTCTTTGCAAAGAGCAAATGATGTTGTCAGCACTTGGAATATCCCAATTCAGAGCCTTCCAACACAATACTTGGGAGTGTCTCTTGGAGGTAAACCCAAATCAAAATCTTTTTGGGAAAATATTGAAAAATTCACAAAAAGCTAAGCAGTTGGAAGTACACTTAACAGTCTCCCAACTTACCAGTTATCAACCTTCAATGCCTCTTCTTCTGTTTATAAAAATATTGAAACGCAGTGGAGAAATTTTCTTCGGAAAGGAACATCAGAAAGCAAAGGATCTCATTTTATCAATTGAAAATTTGTCTCTCGTCCACGTAAAAAAGGAGGCTTAGGAATCTCCAACTTGAAATATACAAAATTTGCACGTCTTTGCAAATGGCTTTGGAGATACCTCTCGGAACCAAATGCCTTATGAAGAAAAATTATTCAAGCTAAATATCACAACAAGCATTTTGGCTTTATCCCCACAGACAGCAAAAACTCCAGTTTAAAAGCCCCTTGGAGAGCTATTATAAAAGTTTTAGATTGGTTTGAAGATCAATACAAATTAGATATCAATAATGGAGAGTCAATCTCTTTTTGGCATGGTAGCTGACATCCTCTTTATCCATTATCTGTCCATTACCCCAGGCATTATGCTCTTTACCAATCCCAAAATGCAACCGTCAAAGAGATTTGGGTCTCATTAACTAATCAATGGGCCATAAATCCCACGAGATCTTTAAATGAGAGAGAATTGCAAACTTGGGAGCAGGATTTTCTTACCAATTCCTTGTGAGAATAAAGGGATGAGTAAACCAATATGGAAATTTCACAATGATGGTCTTTTCACTGTTGCCTCTATTAAGAAAGCTATACATTTTGATTTCAATATATCTCCTCCAGGATTCAGTAATACATATGTTCCCAACCTACGGCAGGTGTCCATTCCAAAGAAATGTAAGTTCTTTATTTGGATCATTATTCATGGAGGTACTAATACTATGGATCTTCTTCAAAGGAGGAACCTGAGCTCTTGTCTCAATCCTCATTGTTGCATTGTATGCAAAAATAACAATGAAGAGGCTGGCCATCTCTTCATGAAATGCAGCACTTCTTCCTTCCTTTGGGACCGTCTCTCCAGGTTCACAAGTCATGTGTCTCCTACCAATGGTATGAAAACCCTCTGCCTTGATTTATGTGAACTAAATGAGAATTGTACTAGAAATGTCATTCTCCTTTGTGCAACGACGACTATTCTTTGGAGCATTTGGTTGAAGAGAAACAACAGAATTTTTAATGACAAACAAAAAAACTCTATCAACATATGGGAAGACTGTTGTAATTTCATTGGTATGTGGAGTTGAAAGACATAACTTGTTTAAAAATTATAATGCCAACACCATAGCACTCAACTTTCATGCTTTTCTGTAAAGGACACTTGCAAAAATGGCAAAATAAGTTATAGTAATTATTTGCAAAAATGGCAAACACAAAGCTCATCCCACACATCAATAGGTAAAATGTCACAAATGCCCTTGTTACTAATATACGTTTGATACACCTTATACACGTCTGATACATCTAAATACCTCTTGATACACCTGATACATTTGATTGATACACTCAATACCTTTTGATGCACGTTTGAAACATCTTGATACACATTATAATACTCCTTGTTACACTTGATTCTTCTTGATACACTTGATACCCCTTAGGCTTTGATAGTTTGATACACTTAAAGACTTCACTTATAAGTTTGATACACTGCTAATAAACTTGTTATGCTTCATTGGTACACTTAAAAAATTTGATACGTTTGATGTACATGATATGTTTAATACACCCGATGTACTGCAGATACACTTAGTATTCTTCACTTAAACATTTGATTGATTAAATACACTTGCTATGCTTGAAGTCCTACTTATACACTTGATATACAGTTGTAAACTTGATTCATATACTTGATAATGATACACTAAGTTACATCATTCATATACTTAATAATACTCTAATGAATTGCATAAATTTTGAAAAAAACAAAAATTATGTCGTAAGTTTATCAACCAACTAATACATATAATATAAGTATATCACAACACTGATATACAAAACTGAGACAAAGTAAAATCAAAACAAAATCAATGTAAAAAATAAAACAAAATCATTTGGAATCAGATTCAACTCAAAATACACATCGAAAGAAGTAAAAAAATAAATGACAAATGAAGTTAAATTACTTCGATCAACAACTATTATATTTTATATTGCAATTATTGTATTATTGATATTCTAAAATCAAGATTAAGACAGAAAGAATAAATAATTTTTCTAATATAAGAATAACAAATGATTAGGGCTTTAAAAAGTGAGGGAATAAATAAATAATGAGTAGGACATGAAAAAGAGGAAAAGAAATAAGTTATTGAAGGGGTAGTTTAGGAATAATAACAAATTTAGTGAAAATTTTTATAAGTGAAAATTTTGTCATATTTGCAAACTTTTAAAATAATGTGTTATATTTGCTATATCATATTATCAAAATGCTACCATATGCAATAATCCATTTGTACTCTGCCTCCCCTCCAGTCCCTCTATTATTAATATATTTCTAGTGGCCGAGTTTTTGCTCTCTCACCTTCTTTCCTCTAAAAAAAAGATTCAACATATATTTTTCTTTTTTTCTTTTCCTTTTAAATTATGTTTTTCTATTTGATAGTATAAGATTCCATCTCGAAACCAATTGATAATGAAACGAATAGCTCTATCTTATATAGATCAGAGTGTGAGTCTTCTTAATTTTTTTCACGTGTAATATAATTCTCAACATCTTCCAAAATTTTAAATTTTTTTATTGTGTTAATTTGATAGATTCTTATGATTTAAAGTTTATATACCATATATCTTATACAAGTCTTATATGTGTTCTTTAAAAAATCAATGCACTATCTATTATTTATTAAATTAAATAATTTAAAAACTTTTAATACCTTTTGTATACAAAATTGAAAATTCATGAATATGAATATGAATATGATGTAGTTAATTAAACTCAAAATTAATTTCAAAAGTTTTACATAAAATAAATGATGATCATCTAATATTTCAATTAAAATTAAGTAAGATTAATGATAAAATTACAATAAACTTTTATATAATTATATAAGCGAATAACATAATTTAAAACGTTTTTTCAAAGATTATCTAAATAAAACTGACCTAAACTATCTCTTCTCTAAAAAATAAATCTCTTAAACAAATAACAAGAGAAATTTAATTTGCATAAACGCAAATTAATTATGACTAATATTCTATTACACTTTCTTAATTCTCCCCATGTAGTACTGTCCGTACACAAAAGACCAATTTTAGACCTCTTAACTTCTTTTCCTAATATGATAATAATTTATAGAACTCCCTACTCCCTACATGAAACATATACTAATTATACTTAAATAAGCATAATTTCTTTGACATTTAGCAAAGCATCGTGAGATTTATTTAGTTGACAATGTAAATAAATATGAACTTCTGTGATAGTAAATAGATATCGTTACATTTGATAACTTATAATATATAATTATGATTTTCGAGAGATTTTTGGCAGTAAAAAAATATATGTTTTATTGACATATTTTCACTGTCGTTAATATATATCATAAAGATACAGAAATATCAATGTTAAGGGTTTTGCATTTAGGTTTGTTCTCACCATTTAATACAAAAAAAGTTTCTTTTTTCTTTTACAAATAAATGTATATACTATTAAGATTTTGTTTAATAAAAATACGAATCATGATGGAAAATTGTTGTAAGACTTGGAAAGATTGGAGAAAAGGAGAGAGTATCTATATGAAAAATAAAATGAGAATATCTATGTCCATTCGATAATCATTTTGTTTTTCTAAAAGTTACTATCATGATTTGTTTTGAAAATTAAGCCTATTAGAAATTTATAAATTGTAGCTTAATTAAGTACAAATGTTGAATTTGAAAGTTACTCTTGGAAAAGAGGTAGATAACAAATTGAAAAAAATTTGAAGGTAGAAGTTATCAATAGACTTATAAGTTTTTAAAAATAAACTAAAAAATCAAATTATTATGAAACGAGACCAATATAATTTGTTTTTTTTTTAATTATTTTTAATGATGGAGATAATTCAATTGATATACCAACCGCGAAGTAGTTTTTAATTTTTTTTAAAGTTCAAGGGTATATTTTTAAAATACTTCAATAGTTCAATATTCAATAATTTAGGATATTTAAAAATAAAGTTTTAATATTTTCATTAAATATATATATATATATATATATAAACCATTTTTTAATCCTATATTTCTCTCTATTTTTACAATTCCTTGGATCCCTTTTATGATTATAATTTTTTTAAAAGAACCCTTGTAGTTGGTATAATTAAACTCCAAAGTTAAATAAAATTAAAGAAATTATCAAAGAAACTAATGTGAGGGGTAATTGTCCTGTATAAATATAAAATGAGAAGCAATAAATTAAATTTAAACCATAATCATAATCACCCTGATTCAAGAAGGAAATTAAATGGCGATGTTAAAGTTTAGGGTTAATCCGTTAAGTGGTCTTTTGAATCCAATTCCTGTTCTAAGTCAACTTGGTGAAGAAGTGGATATCAGAATCTCACCTCTTAAATTATCCCTAATGCTCACACACCTTTCTCCTTCATTCGTTGCTGGTCTTCAAATAACTCATGAATTTTTCAATCTCTATATCTCAGATAGGACTTACCAATTCAGGTTTTCCATTCGGAAGTTTTATACATTTATGTATCGAATGGAACTTCAAGATTTTTCTTCAATGCTCTTCACTGTCGATATGAAACGTTTACTATCTATTTACTTTACTTTTGAAGATCATAATGCAAGTAAGTCTCTTCTACGTTTGCTCCTTTTTCTTATTGATTCGTTTATTAATTCAAGAATGATGAATCTCTTATCTTGTCATTTCGTTTTTTGTTTTTTTGTTTTTTTGTTCTTGAAATTTTTATTTAGGGTTTTGTTTTTTTGATGAGTTTCGATCGTGGTTTTCTTTTCTTCATTATCTTCTTCTTGATTTCTTTATTAATTCAACAATATTTATTTAAGAGTCTATCGCCTTTCAGTCCCATTTGAAAATCATTTAGTTTTTTGGTTTTTTTTGTTCTCAGAAATTGTATTTAGGGGTTTTTCTCTATTAATTTTTTCGTTGGGTTAGACTTTTCTTTTTCTCTCATTTTCTTCTCAATTTCTATATTAATTTAAGATTTAATCAAGAATGATCTTCTTCAACCTTGTTTGAAAACCATTTCATTTTTTTATTCTCATAATTTGTATTATGTTTAAGGTTTTTTTTCTTCTTAAATTTTCAATAACAGATTACTATGTTTTTAAGACTAGTATAATGGGGATTAAAATAGAATTTATAAGTTGTAAATTTAAAAAATGAAATGACTATCAAATGGGGGCTGTTGATTTTTCTTTTCTTTTCAAGAATTAATAATCGAAATATTATCTTTTTTTTTTATCTCTAAGTGTTGATAAATTATAATTGTCATTTTTAGAATGACGCAAATTAAAATTGCTAGCTTATGATCTAAATCTCGACGGAGATGTTGAGTATACAACTTTTGTCTCAGTTGATTCAAGAGACTTGAGACGTATTGCTTCAGAATTAAATTCTCGTTTCGGTAATTTTTCTTTCTTCAAATCTCTTATAACATATAATATTTGATTGTAATTATAAGTATTCTAACTAAAGTTTTTGTTGTTGAATGTTGTCACAGTTTCTGTTATTTTTTCAAATTCACGAGTCAAATTTTTTAATAAAAATAAAGAGATTATTTTTACCAAAGAGGTATTATTTGATATATATGTACTATAATGTTTATATTCATTTTAATTTGGTGTACTGAACATGTTTTGATTAGAAGTTGGTTTGATGTTAATTTTGGTAGGAAAATCAATGTGTTAAATAGGATGTGTTGAAGAAGGAGAGGAATTTCGATTTATAATCACAGTTCATCCATTGGTGTTTTTTCTTGATTTGAGCAGTCAATCAAAACGGGTGTGGTTCTTAATGCAAAGTGATTTCTCATGTGTAATGATTCTTCCTTTGGGACTGTGGCAACAATTTTGGGTCTATTTTCCATCTCAGTGTCATATTCATATTCCTCTATTTGGCTAAAATTCTTCTTTTGGTAAAAGTGATTTTTTTTGTTTTGTTTTGTAGAATAACCATTATATATATGTGTCGATCGAAGTATTGAAATTACATATTACATATTATAGAGTTATGTTGATATAATCGGGAAGTCTTGCTCTAGTAACCTCTTCGTTTCTTGTTTTTGTTTACTGATCTTTCTAACATTGAAGCTTTGCCCTAGCTAGCTCTCTTCTTTGTACATATATATATTTGTATTAATGACACTTTTGGATGCACATACTCATTGCCCTCACACATATCTTTGTTGAGTATCCTTATTTAATGAAATTCTCTATCATCCCTAAAGAGTCTAATGATATTTCTTGTTCTGTCTTAGCTTTTGGAAAAGAAACCAATAAACGAGACCTATTAGAGACAAAACTGATATTGTAATTGGTGCCAGCAAAGAAATTACAAAAGGTTAAATGAGTTAAAATCATGATAGTTGACTATCTAAAGTGGGGGCAGATTATATCATATACACATAAATATGGAGAGAGTAATTATAGAAATTTGTAGAACAAGAATGGACCTGATTGACAGAACCTAAAAGTGCAGGAACTACAAAACAATTTAAGTAAATGTAGATCATGAATTCAAAACTCATTGAATCTTGAGAGATCTAAAATTACCTTCTACATCTCTATATGAACATGAAAAACTGAAAATTAAATGACAACTATATATCAAGAGATTTTAACTTAAACTAAACCTAAGAAGTTCGAAACTTTCTCATAGTAAGGATACATAGTTGAACATAGTTTCTTCAAAAAGAAAAAGAAAAATATAGAACACAACCTTTCCCTCTTAAATAAAAATAAATAAATAACTATGTAGTTTCATTCATTCTCCAAAATTGCTGGGAGAACCAAAATTGAGAGTATCAATATGATAAAACCCTGTAACTACTTTATTATCTGGATATAATGTTGTCAACTTTACCTTCTTTCAGTTAGAAATTAATAAGCTAACACATTAATAGATACATTTCTAATTTCAAGATACATATGCATTTCTAGACGATACATGTAATTATTCAAGTACATGTATAACAACAAATCGGAGTATACATGTACATGTACTTAATTTATTTTGTGTCTTAATCAAGATTCATGAATTTTGGCGAGAACTTGTGATTTTTCTAGCAAATGGTCCGTTTTTATTTTTTAGATAAAATAGAATATGAAAAATTCTAACTATAGATATCGAGTGATTGACCACCAACACATCTATGTGATATGTTCGTATTTACAATCAAAACCCATTTAAACTCGAGGAATTGTCTATAAAAGTTGACAAAATGTTTACGCATAACAACAAATCGGAGTTGAGTGTTGTTTTGTCAATATTTTGGTGTTTTTTTTATTATATTTAAAATTTGAATAAAATTGTTGGCAAATAAACAAAAAATTCACATTTGAAAAGGAAACTTCTAAATAAATTATTCTGTACAAATAGTAAAGGTAAAATTGTATCTTCACAGTTCACATAATGTAATCTAAAAATTCAATTTTTCTTCAAATAGGTCCATTAATCCAAAACAGAAACTTGAGCTATTCTTCATCAAACTGCCGGTAAGAAGAAACTCGATTTCTGTACTTGTTCATGGTTGCAAATGGAAATGGAAATGGAAGTAGACTAGTTAGAGAAGCAGCTTGAGTTTCTTTGTAGAAGAAGAAG
>JBBPDI010000004.1:23950465-23960525 GCA_037974545.1 Cucumis variabilis
AATTCAGAAGTCAAATTCAGTGTTAATGATAAGGAGATAAGTCTTTACAAAGAGGTATGTATGTATATATAATACAAATTTAATTGAATTCTTTTTGTAATAATTATCTTAGTATTTTATAATAATGTGTGGGTTTTTGTGTAGGGAGATGAATGTATAATTGGAGGGGTTGCAGATGAAGAAGAAAGACGATTCTTTGTGTACCTAAGTCCGAAAATAATTTTTAGAGATTTGGCAAAGCAATCAGAAAGGATATGGATGTTCAAGTCTCCTAATTCTTACAGTATAATTGTTGCTCCTATTGGATTGTATGCCCAGTTTTGTGTCTATTTTCCCCAAATAGAGGAAAATTCCAAGAGGCAAAGGATATGTTGACTATCATCATTTTTTTGTTATTGTTGTTTTTCTTTTTTCTCATAATAATAAAATTCAAAATATCAACTATTAACTATTTTGATGTTAATCTCATTTGAATTTTGTCAATTAGATTCTCTATTAATCAACTATATTAACTATAGTGGATGGACATGCGAATCAATGAGGTTTATGGAAAGTAAGCTTTTGCTAATTAGTGTAAAAAAAATAATAATAACAATTAGAAAAGGAAAGATTGCAATTTAACTTTTTTTAGTTCAACGAAAATGGAAGAAGGAGGATGTAATTTGTTTAATTTTTGTAGTGTTTAATTTTAAAAAATAAATTATTTAGGACAAAGTTGAAGGTTAAAATAGTTTTTGAAAGATTTTCAAAGTTTAATGTATAAAATTCTCATTTACTTTTGAATAACCTAATTTTCTTATATAGTGAATGTAAAATAAGTATAAAGTATTGAGGGTGAAATTAGGGTTTAAACGTTTGGTACACCTAAAATAAAATAATATATAAAAAAAATGTCAAACTACATAAATAAAATTCTAATATTTCACCATTAATGTATTACAATTGTATTTGGGGAATGGTTTTTGAAGTATTTTTATTATTTAATTACAATGATGGATACCAAAAGATTATTTTAATCCAATTCTCCAATTTTAATACATATTACTTTCAATAAATCTTATAATTACTCTTTTAAAAGTTGATTTCCATTGAAATTAGATAAATCATCATCATCATCATAATAATAAGTCTAATATGACATATCACTTAAAAGTCGTTCTAAAAGGTCTTTTTAAAATACATTAATTTAAAAAAAATAAGTCAATTTTACAATATACGACTAATTAAGGAGAGAGAAGCTCTAACTTCTCTCTAATTTTTGCCGGTAGAGATGAAGAGTCTTAGCTTGGCTCTTAATTAGAAGACAGTGCTCGAGTTGGTTTAATTGGACTACATACCGCGGTGAGCAGCATTAACTCCTCCTTCAACCAACATGCAACAACAACATTCAATTCAACTTATCAGAAAGAGCTCCTATAGTCGCACACATGCACCTAAAATTAAAGGTACACTTCCCGTTACACTTTTTTCCCGTCCACTTCTTTTATGTCTGTTTATACCAAAATCAACCATGGTCCTTTTCAAGGAAATACCACGTTCTTGCAAAATCGAACACAAAGACTTTATTATTTCCCTAGACAAACACTCTTCTTCAGTAAGATTTTAATTTGGATAACATAAATGGGGACCCGAAAATCCTTTTTCTATTCTAACCTCAGTTGACTCCCTCAAATGGTTAATTTCCACTTTCAAAACGTGATAGCTACCCCGAAGATCTAACATATTCTTTGTAGAAAGCAAGTACAATGATCATGTTCTTTGGGTAAGAAAAACTACAAACAGAAATGGTAACACTGCAGAAGTTTTCAGACTAAATGAACATGGAAGAAAATGCTGCATTTTAATTCCAGAAGGACCTAAACCGAGTGGATGGGTTTCTTTCCTCTCAATGTTTAGTCCAAATGTGGAGACTAAAGTAAAAACTAGACCCCTGGTGGAATTAAAAATTGTAAAAAAGGACTACTACTCTTCCTCGAATTCAGAAACCCCCAGGAAATCTTATGCAAAGGTTTTATCTAATAGTAACCTAAGTGATTCCAACTCTTCTGTCAAAGGGGAAAAAAAAAAGAAGTTTTTTTCTCAAAATACCATTTCAACTGGAAAAACATGGTGGTGATCACAAGAAGAGTCCTTCATGACGATTGGGCTAAAATAATGATAAGTCTAAAGAAGCAAACAGGTGCTACATTCTCCTTTAAATTAACCATTCCATGCAAAAAATCTTTGATCTTTTTCAATGACTCAATGCATGCAAAACTCCTTCACAACAAAACTAAATTGTCAACTATAGGTAATTTTTACGTCAAATTTGAGTCATGGAACCTAGAGAAGCACACCTCAGTAAAATAAATCCCCAGTTACAGAGGTTGGATGATTTTTAGAGGAAGTCCAATCCATGCATGGACATATGACACTTTTGTTAAGATCAGGAAAGCATGTAGAGATTTTATTTCAAATGCAAAAGAAACAATCAACATTGTAGATCTTTTGGAAGCACGTATAAAAGTCCGCTACAACTATTGTGGGTTCATTCCAACATTACCAACTATTGTGGGTTCAAACTTTCTCTATGCTTCATGGAGAAAGGATGATAGAAAGAGAAGTAAAAATTCATGGATCGTTCAAAAGGCAGGCAATGGGAGAATTTGATGAATTCAATCCTCATTATGAACAATTCCAGTTTGACAGAAACCTAGCAGTCCCACTGGAGAAATTTGAATTAAAAAAAAAAGTTTAATGCAGATTCAACCATCAATGAGAATCACACGCAGGCCGAGGAATTAATTGAGGAAAACCATTTCAAGGCAACAGTAGCCAATCCAACAATGAAAGAGAAATGGATAGAGAAAGGGAAGGCATTATTGATAGCAAATGATGATAACATGGAGACAGGTGACTCATCAATGCAGGATTTAATAGAAGATAACAAGGAGATTCGAAAGGCGGACTCAAAGAGAAAAAAAAATTTCACCTCCCCAAATAACGAAACCTACCTTTACACTCTAGATACAGCCCCTTCAAAGCAAATGATTGTTGAAGCTCTATTGGGAAACAACATAGGTAGCCTAAAGAAACGCAACCTTCTCTTTCATTCAAGGGCCCACATCAACAAAAATCCTATAAAGTCAAACAAAATAGCCAATACTCAGGGAAAGAAAAATCTTCTCCCTCTTCGAAATTGACTTACAACAAAAAAAAATAGAAAAGAAAGGGGATTTGGTCATGGATTTAAATAGCAAAGAATTGAAGATAAACCAAAGCATCTTAAGCGCAGATAGTTCAAAGGATAATAACTCTCCTACACCAAATATTGTCCTTGAAACACCCCCATTGATAATACAATATCAACAATCTCAAAGCTTGAGATCTCTAAAACCCATTAGAACTAGAAGCTCTAAAACAGCTAGAACAAGCAAGAGAAAGGAGAACAAAATAGTAGGGAGAGTTTTCATCGAAAAGAAGTTAAGAGATTGGCTAAAGGAAAACAAGCTCAAACTTTCACCAACTATGCAAGATTTTAAGTCATCATCAGATGCAGAAATGGAAAACACAAATCCTGATCATTTTGAAGTTGCGACTGACAAAAGAATTCTAGGGTCTTCTAGTTTGAAATGAAGGTCTCCCCAAAAAAGAGCTAAAAAAACCAGTAATTTCAAATTATGACCCTCATATTGTCATTCTCACAGAAACAAAAATCCAAACTTTTAATCCTCTTTTTATCAAGTCTCTCTAGGGTAAAAAGGGCATAAAATGGATTTTCAAAGAATTTACAGGTAGCTCTGGAGGAATTTTGGTTATTTGGGATGATCTGCAAAATTCTTGTATCAAAAATCGTGAAGGCTCATATACGTTATCTCTCAACTTTCAATCTGTAAAAGGTTCTATCTGGTGGCTAACTACAATATATGACCCTAAAAAAAAAAAAAGAGACAGAGTTAATTTATGTGCAGAGCTTGATCATATAGCAACAATATGCTCTAACTCATGCCTTATAGGTGGTGACTTTAATGTCTTCAGAAACAGTGATGAAACTACAGTAGTTAATATAGCTAACTAAGCATAGACAGATTTAACAACTTCATTCAGAAGCACAATTTACCGAATCTCCCTTTTAGCAACAACAAGTTCACTTGGTCCAATCTTAGAATAAATCCGACGTGCTCTAGGCTAGATCGATTTCTTTATTCAAAGGATTGGGAAATGTCTTTTAATCAACTACACTTCTTCAAAACTCTCGCAAGAACCATTTCAGTTCACTACCCAATCATTTTGGAATCAATCCAATTAATTTGGGATCCGGCTCATTTCAAGCTAAATTTGGACACTTTGAAAAACAAAAAATTCAAAAAGAATATCAAAAAATGGTGGGAAAGCACCATTCTTCAAGGCTACCCAGGCTTCACTTTTATGGAAAGATTGAATTTTTTTACGAAAATCATCCGAAATTGGCAGTTTGAAAACAAATCTTAATCTTTCATGATGTAGAAGCTCTTTCCTGTCATAACTGCTTACGCCTCAATTCTTTGTAGACAGAGACGTTCTGCTTCTTTCTCTTCTGCTTTGCTTTTGGATGTGTTTACTGCTACGTGTTGCATGATGCACAGTTACTTTTGTATTTTTTCTTATTCATGGTAGTTCTGGTTCATTTTCCTATTCATGATAGCTTAGTTTTATTTGCAACAGCCATTTGAAAGTCTAATATCAATTCTCATATTTTCTAGTCATATATATTCTTTTATAGTTATTATTAAGAGATGCTCCCTCCCAATGTCATGACAGTCCCATGGGTCTCTTTACAAGCATTTTTTTCCTAATATGTTAGGACACTTGTTAAGCCAATATTTTGTTTTTAAATTTTTTACTCATAGTATGGTGATTGGGTACTTAAATATCACTCATTAACTATTTGAAAATTATAAGCAACAAATTCTACGTTTTTTAATGATTATTTAATATTATTTGCAATTCTACTATTATATATTTAGTTCACGAGCTTTTGCATATCACTGACAAAATACATGCAACTGATATGTGTTCCTAATTTATCAGGTTTCAAATAATATTGTTTGTAGAATGATTGAAGTCATATTGGGTGGAAAGCTAAGCAATCGTGTCGATAGCCAGGCGATCGGGTAAAAAGCTAAGCGATCATTGAACGTTGAAGACTATGAAGGAGTTTAGGATTTCTTATTTAAGTTATGTATTAAGATCTTGTTTCATGTAATGCACTGTAAAATGTATATATAAATACAATATTAAGATTTTATTTTGTATATACACATGTAAAAGAGAAATATTTTAGTTTCTAAAAGAATATATTTTATTTATTTGTTG
The DNA here is from genome assembly GCA_037974545.1 of Cucumis variabilis. Lineage (NCBI taxonomy): Eukaryota > Viridiplantae > Streptophyta > Magnoliopsida > Cucurbitales > Cucurbitaceae > Cucumis > Cucumis variabilis. The sequence continues at coordinate 23,955,800 of JBBPDI010000004.1, forward strand.
GTAAGAAAAAAAAATATTTACCTACACGAACCCATAATGTCGGTTTTTAATACTTGGCATAAAAAAAGGACAATAATGTAATAATTTAATAAAAAAATAAATTTGTAAGAGTGGACAAAAAACAAGCCTTTAATGTCGGTTTTAAAACGACATCAAAGGCCAACCAACACTAAAGATCTCCAATAACACCATAAAAATGTCGATTAAAAAACGACATTAAACCGACATTAATGAGGTCTTTAATGTAGTTTTTAAACTGACATCAAAGTAGAAACGTCATTAAAGGCCTTTAATAACGCTAGCATAGATGTCGATTTTCAACCGACACTAAAGGCCATTAATGTTGGTTTCCAAATTTTTTTTCTAGTGTTAAAAAGGATCTTATCAAAGAAATTGAAGCAATCAATAAGAAAGAAGCAAACAACATGATTTGTGAAATCGACAGTGTTAGAAGAACTGCGATAAAGTCAGAGCTTGGATCAATTGAGCTAAATGAAGCAATATATTGGTCTCAAAGAGCAAAAAAATTATGGACTAAAGACGGAGATGAAAACACAGCTTTCTTCCACAAAGTATGCACGATAAGACAGAAGAAAAGTATCATCACAGAAATAAAAGATGAAGGGTGGGTCAGTCACAACTCAACTCAAGAAATTGAAAAGTGTTTCATGATTCATTTCAAGAAGATCTAATGTAACAACAAGAAGTGCTCTTGGTTGATTGACAATCTAAACTGGAGACCCATTGATTCCAATGCTCATAACATACTCTATGCTCCATTTGAGGAAGATGAAATTATCCTTCAAAAACAACAAGGCACCAAGTCCTGATGGCTTCCCCCTGGAAATTTACAAATGCTCGTGGGCAATTTTAAAGAAGGACATTATGGAATATTTCAATGACTTTCTTTCGAAAGGGGTGATAAATAAAAATGTCAACAACACTTTCATCACTCTTATTGCTAAAAAAAAAGGATTATTCCTTTCCTACTGATTTTAGACTCATAAGTCTAACCACCTCGCTTTACAAAGTATTGCAGACAACCAATTCGCCTTTGTGAATAACAAACAAATTACATATACAATCTTATCAACAAATGAAGCAGTCGACTACTAAAAAGCGAGCAAAAGCAAAGGTTTTGTGGTAAAGATAGATCTTGAAAAATCCTTTGATACAATTAATTGGAAATTCATTGATTTCATGTTAATCAAGAAGAACTTCCCTCATTGAGGGAGAAAATGGATTAAAGCGTGCATCACAGGAGTACAGTACTCAATAATCATAAATGACCAACCAAAAGGTCGAATTACTCCCAAAAGAGACCTAAGACAATGAGACCCGCTTTCACCTTTTATCTTTGTTCTTGCAATGGACTATCTTAGTGCAATATTAAACCATCTAAACTCCTTCGAGTCTATCCAAGCTGTTGTGTTCAATAATAATTTCAGCATAAATCATATCCTCTACGCTGATCACATTCTGATTTTTGTTGAAGACAATCATGTGGCAATCTCAAACTTAAGGTGTGCTCTCAATCTTTTTGAAAAGGCTTCTGGTTTCTCTATAAATCAAAGCAAATCCACCTTAAGTCCACTCAACGTTTCACATTCTCATTGCCTCATTGTTGAAAGCCTTTTGAATCTAAAACCTCAAGCTTTACCTATCATGTATCTCGGTATTCTTTTAGGAGGTAAATCAATTTCATTGAGCTTTTGGGATAACATCCAAGTGAAAAAAAATTAAAAAAAAAAAAACTCAACACATGGAAATATTCTCAACTTTCAAAGGAAAGGAAACATACGATTCTACAAGGCAGCCTTTCCAGCCTTCCAACATACCAACTTTTTGTTTTCAAAGCCCACTATCTACAAACAGATTGAGAAAACCTAGAGAAATTTCCTCTGAGACTCAAATATGGACAATCCAGCTTCAAACACATCTCACCTTATCAACTGGGATATTGTAACAAGCCCAAAGGAAAAAGAAGGTATGTGTATATCAAAGCTTAAAACCACAAACACAGCGCTCTTATGTAAATGGCTCTGGCGTTATCTGACGGAACCAAATGCGCTATGGAGGAAAATAATTAGTGCCAAGTACTCCACTTCTTTCATAGGAGATATTCCTTCTGAAGGGATAAAAGCCCTATGGCAGCGGAAGATTCTACAAGATCATTCTTCAAGTTAATTTGGGAATCCCAAAATATCAGTACATTGGCAAAAATTTAGAATCAAAATTCTAGATAAAAACTAAGCATACTTTTTATTTAAAAGATACAAAGAACTTACTTTTGATGACGTCTCTAAATCTACAAACCACTGAATTGGGGACACCACCCGTCGTAGACCTTTCCTTTCCTATGGGATGAGATTGTTTGTGGAAACCAATTGGGATGAGAAAAAGTTTTAGCGGTAGTTGAGAGAAACTCTTTTCTTTTTGCAGAGCATCATAATTAAACAAATGATTTAGTTTTTACAACGATACTTCAGAAGTTTAGAGCAACGGCCATCGAAGGGTGATCAACTACTCCTCTTCTGAATTGAGACAATCTCAGCTAATAACTAATACCAGAATAACTCATATTCCTATAGTTCTTACCTATCGTTGTTCGGTCAAGGATTCATTAACTAACTTAATTATTCATCCCGTAAGTATGACCCTACCATTTTCAGATCCCAGAGGTACGCTTCAACAGGCTACCAAAAGGAAAAATAATTGTTGAAGATTAACCTAAGAAACCCTATCCATTTCTGGAGTTTACGTTGTTCCAACTTCTACAATCAGGCCCTCCGAAGGGATGGTCGCGCTAAAACGACACGCAGGCGAATCATAGAAATCTTCCGGTGCAACCTAATGGAGGAGACCATAGGATATGTTGACATGCGTCCTTCTCCCACTTACTATGAATATTTTCCCTATTCATCTTGTTATTGACTCATACAAACACTCTTCGAAGGGAGGCCGCTCCTAGGACGACACAAAGCCGAGTATGAATCTCACATGTGAATTCTTAGGGATGTGAGAGCTAAAAATTGATATATCATATATACCATTTTTCTCCCACTAAAATGTTCTATTAATTTAGGGGTTTTTTTACTTAGCTAAATTCTGGCTAAATGAATCTATCTAAGTCTATTCTTATTATAACTCTTATAATAAAACTTTACTATAAAATTTCTAGGTTTATTGAACAATTTAATTTACCTAGTGACATCTCATTCTTAATAGGAATAAGGTTACTTCAACGTTGATTCGGGGTCAGTTCCCAGGTAGGAGGTCTTCCATAAACCGTCAACTTTAGTACCCTCAGCCTTAAACAGAACTTTACAGGTGGAGTTCTCTTATAACCTTAAATCCTATTTACTCTTAAGATTTCTAGGTGTATTAAACCATTTAATTTACCTAGTGGCATCTTATGCTAATAGAAATAAGATTAATTCAACATCGGTTCTGGCTCAGTTTCTAAGTAGGAGATGTTCCCTAAACCGTCAACTTAAGTACCCCCAGCCTTAAACAGAACTTTATCGGTGAAGTTTCCTTATAACCTTGTCCTATTTAGTTTCATTAAACAAAAAAATACATAATTATAATCCTATTAAAGTTAATGTGATCTTAGGTTTATTTAATTTTAAACAATTTAAAATTAAATCAAATTAATCCTAAAATCCTATGTTTGCATGCAATTCGTTATTATAGGTTGATGGTTTCTAATTATCAAATTTTATAACTATTATAAAATTACTTAATTAGTAATATGCATACAATGGTTTAATTAATCAAAACAAATTTTAATTTAAAAATAAACCATGCAACATGTTAAACATTACATTAATATAACAATTATATTAATCTATGGATGTAGTATGCTAAATGCAAATTGATTTTCATTTTAATTAATATAACATTTATATTAAAAAAATATATGCAAATCAACCAAGCATCCACAAGACATTAATTTAAATATAACAAATTATATTTAACTAAGTAATGTCATACATCATGTTTATCCAATTTCATATATTTAAAATATCAACATACTTTAAATGACTCATGAAATTCAAAATCATGCATTAAAACTAAATATTATAACATTTATAATATATAAAAAGTGCATGAACATGCTTAGAAAATCATGCAACTAAAATATAACACTTATATTTAAGAATGATGCATGAAATTATAATCCTAAAGTGAGATTTTAAATTATATGACATACACTATGCATATAACTAATTTAATCAAACATCAAATATAATAAAATTAAATAGCAAAATAGATCGAATTTGGCACCCTTAAAAATTAATCAAATTAATATAATCATGTTATATTAATTTAATTAATTAAAACAAGAGAAACTAAATAAAACGAAAAAAAATGGAGAAAATCGCACGAGCAGAATTCAAACACACGACCTTCAACTTCCAAATCGTCTATCTCGTTCCACGATATGCGCCAAATGGTATATGTCTGTTCCAAACCGTCTATCTCTCATAAATTAATTTTGAATCATATCCAAAATTAAATTTATATAATAAATTTTTACAAACTTTATATTATAATGTATCAATATACATTAAACTAATTCCCAAAGTAATTTTGAATATTTAAAAATACAACCAATATAAATAAATCTCATTACACTTTACGAGCTGAGATTAATTGGCTAAACTCATTAACCACATTAATCAATATTCGTTAACTATGTGTACACTCTACTAAAGACTCA
>JBBPDI010000004.1:24144248-24154444 GCA_037974545.1 Cucumis variabilis
CGTAGAAAGTTGACAAAATCTGATGTTTTTTCACAGCGTTTTGCACTCAAATATCCATTGTCTGCATCTTTTTCATGAAGTAATAACTGATTCAAGATAGACTCAAATAGAGTTCGCAAACTATAACATGTATGACAGCTCGAGTAGACAAAAGGACGATTGAGATGACGAAATATTTGTAGAATGACACTGGTTTTTCCAGTTGATGTGCCACCATAGACAAAGAGGGGAAGCATGGGAGAATTCAGGGGACCTAAAAGATTAAGGAGTTCAAGAATTTGAGTATGACGTCCAGGAAAATTAGACAGGAGATCTTCCTTACTAATGGTATCTTCTCCAAAAACAAGATCATTAAAGGTTGGAATATGTGGACCACATTTCTTCTTTATTTCACCAGAATCCCTTAGAACAGCAGCTGAAGAGGACCGGGTTGTCCTTCTGGTAGCTTTGGTGTCTTCTTCTTTAGACATTCTTCAAAGTTCCTATGGCAGCTGAAAAAATCTGAAGATTCAAGAAGAAAGTTTGAGTCTAATCTTCATCAAACACGTTAAAAAAAAGTAGTGTTTCACAATCCTTTTCCCAACAAATTTAGAACACCAATGACTAAAAATGTAATAATACTAAACTAAGCACTTCAAAAATATTTTTTTAAAAAAAAAATTATTCAATATTTCATTCTCTCTCAATCACATTTCAGAAAACAAGGGGGAAATGCAGATAATAATATTTCAATCAAACAAATCGAGGAAGGGGAAAGACTATGAAGCATAAAGAACAAAAGGGAAACGAGTATTAAGAGAGCAACAAACCAAAAACAAATAACAAAATTTAAATTATGTGTCGAGTAGATTTTTTTATATGTTTTTCTAAATTATTTTTTTCTGAACAGAGTATATTACCCTCATAAACAACTAGTTGTAACTAGAACCGAATAGTGTGATGAAAACAACAACTAGGCGTCCAAGTTTTATAAGCCTAAAACAGTCTGAAACTTGTGGAATGATGTGGTCATCTAAACTAATCAGCTGGATGATGGTCTAGAGTGATCATCTAAACTTTGGCTGGATGATTGTCGCCTAGACTATGCAATTAGAATCTGCGGCTGAGTCGCAGGAAATGTCCATTCACAATTTGGCTTACACATATGGCAAGAAATGTAAACGGGTTGGGTTGGGAGACATTCTCAACCCAATCCATATTTCCGGGTTGTTTGGGTTGGCAACCCGAATTAAATTTTCAATCCAACCCAACCCATAAAATATGGGTTGTGTTGGGTTGTCGGGTTGTTTTTTATTTCGGAATTTAGAGTTTCTTTCAAACTTTCATGTTTTTCCATTCAGTGTATCTTTGTATATAGATAGTATAGAACAGCAGATCTGTATTCAAACCAAAAATATATAAAATAATTTTTTTAAAAAAAAAATCATCTCAAAGCATTCAAACATCAAACACCAGATTCTTCTCATAAATAATAACAACATATTATACTCTTGTTGGAGAATTCAAAGGCCTAACAATACCTCAATATCTTTAGCGTTCAAAGACACAGGCTACAGCCTGTTCTTATCCCATTCAAGTGAGGTCATACTCTCAAAAGCCAAAGCCATCAAACAAGACATTTCATTCATAACTACCGAACCCAAGTAGCACTAACAACAAGACAGGGTCGCCACATTTTTTTAGCACTAACAACACTAAAGACAGAACTGACAATCATGTCTACTACTATCCAATTTCAACGAGAAATTATAAACTATAAACTATAAAATTGTCAGTTCTGAAGCTCCAACACAGAAAGAAAAGAACGAAGAAAGAGAAGGCAATATATAGTTTTACTTGGAGAATGGCACCCCCAAAAATAGGCAAAACAAGAACAGCAGTAATGGGGTTCTACAGCAGTTCCAAAATAGGGAGAAGAATAGTATAAATAGCACCAGTACTCACAGTAAGGGCGTAAATTGCATATCTTTTAACATTGTCCCATAATTCCTCAACCAAAGGGCCTTCAGGGCCCAAAGCCAAAGCCCTTTTGCCGTCGCAACCAATCAGAAACAGGGAAACGCCCACCGAGACGGCTCGATTGTCTTGATTTTCTACTTGGGGATGCTTCGATTGTCTTGAAATCCGAAGGGTGAGGGATTCTTAAGGGAAATCGAATGAAGAGGAACAAAGAGAAGAGCCGAAGATCGTAGCCCTAGCCGGAGAGAAATGGAGAGGAACGGGACATACGAAGAGGGAAGAGAGAAGACAGCCGTAGCCGGAGAAGAGAGAAGACGAAAGACGGAGAGAAAAAGGGAAACAGAAACAGATAGAACTAGAAATGGAACGAGGGAAACTTTTTTTTTCCACAAATTCCTTGCTCTTTAACCGATAACGTTAACAAAGGCATTCGTTTTGAAAAATTAGAAACAGAAACATTACTATAATTTCTGTAACCTAATTTTTAAGTTTTATTTAATAAATAATAAAAATATATATATTATGTTAATTTAGGTTGAATCGAATTTTTCAACCCTTCAATCAGTAACTCAACCCAACCCATATAAAATAAGTGAGGTAATCCGTATGAGTTAGATAATCTATTTGAAGCTTGGAATGCAAACAATTATTGATATTGTCACGTCACTTCTAGGATAAAAGCAGTCTAAAGCTTGATCGAAGCTGCACCAAAAAGGATAGAAATACCAACACTAAAGATTTTATAACACCTCAATAGTCATCAACATTTCAATGGTCAAGTCAAAACATGATGTTTCTACAGTTAACGAGTACAATGTTGCCTTGCCTCTCGAGGCCTCAAATAATTTTATTTTAAAAATGATTTTGTTAATAAAATATATATTAAAAAATAAGAAGATTATTATCTTATTTTTCAAACAAAATTTTCATCAACACAACTAAATACATCTTCCTTGACGGCAAAAGAAACTCATGTGGGGATACAGTTTAGCCTAAAAAAATGCATTATCCGTTGAGAAAGATGGAGTGATATAAAGACTAGAACATAAGCATTCTCGTTCAATCTAGGATTTTATTACTAATGTCTTAACCAAGTTGTAACTTCCTTAAATTTAACCCACGAATGGCATTTATCGTACTACAATTCAACTAAAGACAATTAATAAAATCAAACAAATAATTTTTCATTAAAAAATTGGTATAAACTTAACCAACTTTAACTCAATTGACAACCATATGTATTTAAAAATCAAGAAATTCCAAATTCAAATTCCTCATCTTAATTATTGTTGAGGCTTTAGCATAAAATATATTTACATTTTATTGAACAATAAAAATCAACAACGATAAAAGTTATATGATAACAAATTGCATGCTAACATAAACAATAAGATGTTGGAACTCCAATGTGATTTATTAAATACAATGCAACAAAATAATAAACTCTATACAGAAACAATTAGACTTTTTACCTATTGGTGAGAAAACAAGTTTTTCCCAATTTTATCCCAGAATTAGAAGTGGCAGAAAAGAAAAGAGTTATGCCAAAGTATTTATATTCATATACTAAAAATTGGAGAATGAAGGTGAAAATTTTGAAATAGTAAAACTATAGAACAGTTCAAGTACGTTTCTTCCATCAGTTTTGTGGCTTCTATCTTGTGTTCCAAAGCCTCTATGTTGTTAGATTAGATTGTGTCTGTCCCTCCCCTTCTCGCTTGACTACAAGATCCTTTTCGTGCTTTGGGTACTACGAACTCTACCATCCGAGGTAACACAGGCATTTCACGACAGGGGACTCAATGTTATTAATTGCAACTAATTTCTTTTTTATATCTAAATCAAAATCTCAAGACTACAATTATGTATTTGGTTCTCGGATGAATCAAAATCATCAGACAACTCAACACACACAAAACTTTTCCAAATAAGAGTTGGAGAGGAGCACAGCATAAGCTGGCTGAGACTAGCCGCTCTTTTGCCTTTCTAAACCAAATCTGCGACATCTTCCTACCATAAGACAGCCACCATCCTGTGAGTTAAAATTGCATTTAGTCAGCATCAATCTGGTGATATAAATGCAAGATTGAGCAGATTCACACTCCACCCTGCAGGTACCATTCAATCAAATATCAACCATGAAAACTGAAAAGGTAAGGTCTCAATAATGTGAAAACGAATTAAATCAGAAAAATAGGGGAAATGTAATTGTATATGAGATTCAAAGAGGGAAGGGTAATTTCTTTTACATGGTCGGGATGTTTGTTGTGTACTTTCTGAAGGGTTTACAAACAATTGGTTTTGAAGTATTAGGAACTAACTATAAAATAACCCCAAGACCTAAACAGTTTTAATGAAGTAAAATAATAAATGGAAAATAGGGCTGCTAAATATATTAAACCATGCAAAGTGAACATAGTTCAACTAAAATAGTGCTTATATTGTCAACTTCGAAGTCATATGTTCGATTCCCCCCTCCACATACTAATGCTATGACTTTATGGACTCTTTGTTGTTGAAAGACCATCAAACATTGTGTGTGTGTTTTTAAGAATCTTGATCAATGTTTGCAATCATTATTGATAGCGTGTGTGCTCTAAGTCCTAGTGTGTGTGCTTTAAGTTTGTTTTATATTATGGCTTTAGGTTTTTCTTTTATATTGAGTGCATATTCCACATATCATACATTTGGTCTAAAAAAAAAGTCCTAGTGTGTCTGATACGTTCTACCTCATAAAAACCCTTGTTTTTTTTAACCTTAAGCATAATATTTAAGAGGCTTATCTTGGTGTAAATTGTCTACATTATTCCATTCATATAGTTTTGATTCACTATTGACTAACTGGAGATGTCTTCTGTAATTCCTATGGTTCAAGGCTTCTTTCCCCATCCCCTTTTATAATTACATACATCAATGAAATTGACTCTTACAAAAAAAATATTAAAAGATAAATAAACAATGGGGGGTTTTTTAAATATAAAAAAATGGACCAAACAATTTACAAGTTCAAAAATTTCAACAGTTTTTACCATTTGGATAGCCATTGATAGAAGTCTATCAGTAGTAGAAACTAATACAAGTTCATCATTGATAGACATGGATATAAGTCTATGAGTGTGTATTAGTGATAGAAACTTATAGAAGTATCATCGATCCTATTAATTATAGAAACTTATATAAGTCAATCAATGATAGAGGTTGATAGACATTTATTAGTGTCTAAAATTTCTCTAAGAAAAAGGGTTGTTCACTCTACAGTTGCAAAAACAGTTCCTACATGCTTGGCACCAAATGATTTTGCACAGATGACCCAAGTTAGAAATGGAACACGTGAAAGGAAATACTACTACTTTACCTTCAAAAAGAAAACTGAGGAGTAGCCAAATAACAAAAAAGCAAGGAATCTTTTTAAAGGGAAAAAAGATTCACTAAAATAATGAAAAGAGACTAATGTTAAAAAATTTAATAATTACATAAAAATAAATAAATAAAATTGGCATTTGAATGTAAATCCACACCTTAAATTTAAATAACTTGCTTCTCCTGCACCCTGACGGGAGACTTGTTATTTTCATGGCCTTCTTTGTCCCGAGGCTTGGGTTTCCCAGCTTGCCTTGATTCTGGTTTCCAATTAGCTTTTGTCAAAGATTGACCTAATAATTTAGCAATATCTGTTGCCATCACCTCAACCTTCTTAACATAGGGAAAAGTGTCTTCCTTGAAGTGTTGGGACAGCCAAAGATACATCGACAATACTTGATGCTTCGATTCAAGATCCAATAGCTCCGAATCATTCCGAGCAGAACCCTTTGGCATGCCCATTGCAATGCTCACAGGAACATTGTGACTATATGATGAAGCAAACCTCAAAAGATGGTACATTGCCTTCGGATCTCTAACATTAACAGGGGCAAAACAAAAGTTATAACGATCTTCTAGAGATAGTCCTGGGACCTTCTCCAACATGTTTGCAACTTTCTTTATATTGTCATGCCGACACAAAAAGTAAGAACCATCTAGTCGACAATTTTCACTAAATTTTTGCAATAGCTCGGCGAATGCAACTTTAGAGATTTGCCCTGCAAATAGCTCAACTTGCTCAAAGGAAGGAAACAGACCAATTTTCTTAACTTCATCGAAAGGTTGTTTCAAACATTCAATCAAGTAATCAAGATCATCCAAACAGAATGTGGTTGTAAGTCCATCTGGATAGCGACTTCCTCTGCGCCCTGCTCTCCCAGCAATCTGCTTAACCTGTGAAGCAGGAACAGGCACAATCTTGTCCCCATTGAACTTTGCAAGGTTGTAAAACACGACTCTCCCAATATTAAGATTTAGACCCATTCCCACTGCATCACTAGCGACAAGCACATCAAATTCATTATCTTGATCGTTAAACAAACTTGCTTGATGTCTACGAGTCTCCGGTGGTAAAGATCCATAAATAACACAACATCGATGCTTGGTGAATTTCTCAATCGCCAACTTAACCTCAAATATCTCCCTTCTTGAAAAGGCAACGATACAATCACCAGATCTAACATTTTTAAAATCACCTAAAAGTGTTTTAGCTTCAACAACCAATGGCTTAAACCTCTCATAGTGTTGTTCATGCAACTCATCACCAGTTTCGGAACAGATCTTTCGAACAACATTTAGAACACTAGGATCCCCACATAAGTGGATCTCATCAGCTTTCAATCCAAGCAAGGCCCTCGTCCATGCAAATCCTCTACAAGGATCTGACATCATCTGAATCTCATCGATGACAGCAATCTCATATAGATCTTCTGTTGACACCATTTCAACTGTACAGGCGATATGACTAGAAAATGGTAGAAGCTTCTTTTCTTGACCTGTGAGAAGGCTACAATAGACACCATGAGCATTCACCTTATCAAACACTTCCATGGCCAATAACCTAAGAGGGCTGCAATAAATCCCTTTCTTTGCTTCCATAAACCTCTGCAAAGCATTGTAAGTTTTACCACTATTAGTTGGACCACAATGGTATATAATTTTACGCTTCATTGCTCGTGCAAATGGAAACCAGGTGTGTGGCTTAGTAAGATCAGCTGATTTAACCATACTTTGAAACCGCTTAATCTCATCTGGAAACTCTTCTAAACAATATTCAACAAATATTGGAAAAAGGAATTTGACTGCATCATCCGAAGGACCAAGAAACACCAAATATTTGACAACATCAGTAGAACATTTCTTAAGGAAAAAGCTTCTAAACTTACTGACAGCAGTTGGAAAAAATGACATGCCAATGTAAATACCAAGAGCCTGATTGCTAGCCCAACCAGAATGGAGAAAGTAGTGAAATATCTCTTGAAGAGTTAACAAATGAGAAGGTTCTACCTTTGAACCACCCATTTCAACACTACGAAGCTCACTGTATAATTCAACAGGATCACATGATTTGATGTTCTCATAGTTCCTCGGTTTTGATGACCTTAGGTCATTATCACCATTTTTTGAATCATCCACAATGGAACCACAAGTACTATCCCCAATGCATTCATCCTCACCAGTAATCATCATCGAATCATTCTCAAAGCAAACATTCTTTCCAACATCTGCATCATACCCCCCAACTTCTACCACGTTTGAACTGCTTACACTATTACCATCTTTGTTGTCTGCTTCGGGCCCCACAGGGATTGAGATTCGTCTTACATTGAAACTACTAAAAACTCCAAACCTTGATCTCTGAGAAAGCAATCTAAACCAAACTTGGTTCACAGTGGTTGAGAAAGGACGCACTGGATTACTTTGGAGAATTTTATGATCATCATATTGTCCAACAGAATGTAACAATCGGTTCCCTGTAAAAATCCTAAACCGGGAGGCAGATTTTCTTGAAGAGGAAATCCTTAAGAGAGTAGTTGCAGGGCCTCTGAACATTGTTTGATTCCAAAATTGCCAATCTGGATAGAAAATTCAAATTTTCAAACGTAAAAAAAAAAAAAAAAAAAAAAGACTAAACCATTACTGCCATATTTGAAACACCAAAAGAAATATCTCAATTTCATAATAAATAACTTCGATCTTAGGATCAAATGTCTCAATCTTACCACTTATCAGAAATCAAGGGTAGTGTGAATTTCACTTCTTGTTAACAGAATAAAAAGACCATATTCTTCGGTATGTCATACATGCAAACAGAACCAAAATAAGGTGGATAGAAATGTGGGCTCATAACGTTGTACATTAGAACATAACCCAAATTTGATTTCACGTTTTTTAACACTTTAAGCCTATTCCTAATTTTGCTTTTTGAAAAGAGACAAGAAAAACAAGAAGTTAAGCTAGTAAAATAATTTAAATAGTGACATAAACTCACTGAATATCGAACCACCAAATCAATCGTACTTCACAGTTAAGAAAACAGGGGAAATGCAAAAGTAACAAAATTTCGAATCAAACAAATTGAGAAAGATGGGAAACGGTAAAGAATATCAAGCAAAAATAAGAAAATGGGTACAGAGAGAGCACAAACCAAATAAATTACCAAGAAAAAAAAATCGATTTTACCAATATGTTAAGGAGAAAGGAGAGTGGTGTCGCGAGCGGATGGTGGTCCGGTAGACTGAGTATAATGTAAAACCTTACCTCTTTCTCCGGCTAGCTCTCTCCCCGTAGCTGCTCCTCCGCTTTCTATCTCGACGCCGACCGACGCACCCAGCAGCCGTGTTCTATGGAAACGTTTCGGCACAGCCCCGCCTCCTTTCTATTCTCTACATCTTTACAACTTTTTCCTTGTATAAAAAAACCGGTTTTAAGTATGGCTGTGCAAAGCCTGTCCGGTCCGGTCTAATCTTTTTCTTTTTTTCTTTTCTTTTTTTTTTTTTGAAATAATCGGTTTATTAATTTGATGGTTAAATTACAATTTTGATCGATATTATTTTGAGGCTAAATTCTTTGTTCTAAATTTTTCATAAATAGTTGGTTAGTCTATGTGATTTGATAGCTTAAATTCTAAGTGTAAATCATTTGGATTTTATTTTAGTTTTCTCTAAATCACAGGACATCAAAGTTGCAATTGATGAAGACTATGTTTCAACTTTTGTTCTCGCTTCACTATCTTGATGGGTTAAGAATCAATTGTTGGAACAATTTTTTTGTTTCTAATTTTATGTAACATAAAATAAGATGAATAGGAAAAATTTAAGTAAGATAATGATAATTTTTATAAGAATAATTCATACTCGTTCACTTCTTAAATGAATATAAAAAATTTGAGTAAGATAAGGTATCTAAATCTTTTCACTTAGATACAAGAGATTAAAATGTAGATTAAGAAAGAGGAAAAAAATTAACTTATTCAACAGATAAAACTATTGAGATTCATGTGGATCTTCTTAGCAAAAATTCAATCTTCTTATCGATTTAATAATTATGTAATATCAATATTTTTAAAAAATGATATACATGCCTAAAAATCTCATTTTTTAATTTTAATTGAAGACAGAGTTGTGTAAAACATAGTAGTTGATGATATCATCTACATTCGAGTGCAACTATCTCTACTCGAAATCGATGAATCAAGCTAATGGTCATTCAACCATTCATCCATGGAGGGACAATCTTATTGATCAATAACTTGACTTATACATGAGTTTAGCATGACCACATTTTTGCAAGAAAATAAACCATTGTTCGATATTGATATATCAAGCGTACTAATTACCCAAAGAAAGAACAAGATCATGCACAAACAAAGCTAATGGTAACACAAATCTCTCCAATTAACACCTCTTCCTCATTTCGTAAGTCTCATATGATTAGTAGGTTTAATTCAATATGGAGGTCATTTTCTCGATAAGGACATGCAACTTAATTGTTGTTAACTTGACGCCACTCAAACCACATATTCATTATAAAACTTATGCATCGAAATATGTTAGACAAAACACAATATATTTACACAAAAACTCACATATTAAGTTTGTGTTAGGATTTACCTGAAACACCACATTAAATTAGGTATTTGTCTTTATAGACTTATACAGATACCATAAAATTAGTCCCAACAATAAATAAAAACATCTATCAATACATTTAGCACATTTGCAAATGGAAAAAGTTAAACACTAATATAAAAATTAATGGTTAAAATTTGATAATTTTCTACTAAACATGAAAAATAGCATCCATTAATCTCAATAATATATTAGCTTTTATTTATGGGAAAAGAAAACAAAGAGCAATACCCACTAGAAACGTGG
>JBBPDI010000004.1:24166771-24178989 GCA_037974545.1 Cucumis variabilis
TCATATTAAAATTATTGGTTATGAGAGAAATTTATATTTGAATATGATTCAAATTTAATTTAAGTTAAATATAAGATGTTTAATTTTGCTATTAATTAATTGGAGAATTAATTAATAGTTCAGTTTTATTTAACTAAATTTGATTTAATTAAATCTATAAGGTATTGCAGAGATATTTATTCAAATAAGATTTGAATAAAATATTAATTAAATATGATTTAATTAATTATCTTAATATAAATATATAAGATGTTGGAAAGATATTCATTCAAATAAGATTTAAATAAAATATTAATTAAATATAATTTAATCAATTATTTTAATACAAATTTATAAGATATTGGAGAGATATTCATTCAAATAAGATTTAAATGAAATATTAATTAAATATGATTTAATTAATTATTAACTAATTGATTGATTGTTAATTAATTAGTAGATTTGATAAAAAGAATCTCATAATTCTCTCATACTCATTTTCCTATTCCAAGAAGGAAAGAGAGTTATAAATATCTGGAAGAAAATAATTTTCTTTAACCAAAATCATCCAAGAAAAGGTCAAGGTTTTTTCTCTCTGCAAAAAGAAAAGAATTTCTCTCAACTACCTCTAAACATTTTTCCATCCCAATTGGTTCCCACAAACTAATCTCATCCCAGAGGATAGGAAGGTCTCCGACGGATGGTGTCCCCAATTCAGTGATTTGTAGATTCAGAGGTGTCATCAAAAGTAAGTTCTCGTATCCTATAAATTAAAAGCATGCTTAGATTTATAATTTATAATTTTGATTCTAAAATTTTTCCAACGAACTGGTATTTTTAGATTCCCAAATTAATTTAAGGAATGGTCCTGTAAAATCTTCCGCTACCATAGGACTTTTATTCCTTCACAATAATCCTAATACAAACAAAGATGGGGTTAATAGAAAAACTTACCTTTAAAGCTTTTCTTCTCTTGTATTCTCTTCATGAATTTGAAGTTGGAACTACCATTAGTGTTGACTTGCTATTCTCCGAATTTGAAACCTAGTTGTGGGACTTGAAATGGTGGAGAAAATAGAGAGGGATGATACTTTTTGGAGGAACATAACTTTTAGATCTTTGTTGAGAGTAAAAATAAAATTGTTCTTGGTTTTATTTTGTAATTCTTAATTACAAAATTTATTCTATCATTTTTAAAAAGCAAGAGACCTTTTATGTTTCCAAAAAACCTCTTTACAAGCAAATTACATGAAGATCTTCCCTATCTCACCACTTGGCATTCCATTCACTATTAGTGGGGTAGGTGTCTTACATGCGATAAGCCACTTGCATATCAACAAGTGTTATTATTTAAATTAGTCTAAGGACAATATGGTAATTTAACATTTAAATCAAATTTAAAGTTTTGACATTTTCAAGTCTATAGTCAACATTTTGATTTTTTACCACTTTGTCCGTCTGGACTAATTTTGACCTCTCGAGCATTAATCCGCATTTATTTTTCTAAAATTCAAATCACATTTGAATATAAAGTCGGTCAAAGTTTGACTTTTCAAAGTCAAAAATCAACATTTTGTCTTTTCACAATTTTAACCATTTCCATCAATTCCGAGCTTTCGAATTTAAATCCATATTTATATTTTTAATATTTAAATTATATTTAAACATGAAGCTCTATCTTAAGCTTATAACCGACGACTATATCAAATATATTCATCTGTTTCTCTCTCTTTACCTAATTAAAACAATTTGAATTATTCCATCATAATGTTCTAAGTTGATTCCTTGTGAGCTAGCGGGAGAACTTAATGTACCTATAGATCATAGGCTCCAACGATTTGAGATTAATTGGTTAAACTCTTTTAGACCGAGTTAATCAACTTTCGTTAACTAACAAGTCATTACACTAAAGTTTCATAGTTGCATTTCTCTCACTATAGATATATTTGTGTCCATGTGATATAACCATGATAAGTAAGTTAATCTTTTGCAGATTGTTTGTAAACTCGGCTTGGTCAACGTACCATTTTACCCTTAAGACTACATCTTGCTCCTTCAGTCCTATTGATCCACTGTTGAACAATTAGTTTAAGGTCCAACCTATAAACCGAATTTCTCTCGGACTAATGAGAGGGTAGGGTCCCTTGTTCAAGATTTGAATTCAATCCTCAAGGAAATAACCTATATACTATCCCTAAAATGGGTAGGAGTGAATTCCGCCTTACATCCTATGTCCCTAGCTATCCGTCCGATCTTACCTCTAAAATGGAAGGCTTATTGGGTTAGCGCCATTGAGCTGCCCTCACCAATGCAGATCTAAGGATAATTCCATGTGAACAGAAGTTCATAGTTAGCTTAGGATTAAGATTAAGTTACACTGGGTATCTATAAATGAAATAGTCGATTTTATTAAAGTCAATAGTGTTATAACCTAAAAGCGACTATTTCATAGTTCCAGTCTTGTGTAAACTCTTTACATAGGTTACTCCCACTTTCATGTCTCTACATGAATAATTAATTCAGGATCATATCGTTTGTACTAACTACAAAGTGGACCACATCCATAGTGTCTCCAAAATAAGGTGTCCAACCGTATTTGTATACTATAAACTATTTAGGCTATATACTCGAACTTGGTCCATGTTTATGTCACTACATAAAGTTCAATTTTACTTAATAATAGCCTAAAAACCTTAGTTTATTGACTTTAGTATTATAGTATCAATAACGACTTTATTGAATAGAATATTATCACAAACCACGAGTTTTAGGACATAAATTCCAACAAAACTGAAGTATTTGTCTTTTTTGCCAATGAGAGCTAGGTAGGTATTATTAACATTTTTTTTAATAATACTGTTTTTGTAGAAATCGTTGAGAACACTCATCACTTTCAATTTTATAATATGTTAGTATCTTTTGTAGAAAAGAATTGGAAATCCATTTGGGCCTGGAATTTTTCCATTGCTGATAGAATAAATAATTTGTTTGATTTCTTTTTCTTCGAAGGGAGCACAGAGAGACTCATAGTGATTTAAGTTGATCGGGCTTATGTTCTCATCTCCCTCCTTGAGCCAATTCTTTCGAGCACTTTAGGCCGAAAGATGGGCTTGCTTTAATTCAATATTGCTAAGGTCGCATTTGAGAGTTAATCTTTTTGTATGATGAACTTCTAGCATTTGATTTGCAGCTTCAAGCTTGTCAATCTCATCAATTTCCTTTAAAATGTCTTTCCTGGCTAATTTGTCGTATCTCTGTTTATTGAATTGCCACCCTTTGATAATTTTTGCAAAGTCTTTGAGTTTTCGCATGTACATGTAGCCCGAGTGTCCTTCTTTACTCATAGTGTGTATTTGGGTCCACCGAGCTTGAATGTTGTTGTGGAAGTGAGAATCATTCAAAGAGAAAAGGTTAAGTCTAAATGGATAAAGCCCCAATCTGATAATAGTAGATTCCAGTACAATGGAAAAATGGTCAAAGATGGTTCTTGTTAACGTTCTTGAAAAGTGTTGACTGCAGTTTTGTTCCCAAGACTTTGAAAAGAGAAAACGATCCAACCTTGAGTGGATAGGGTCGACTCTCATATTAGACCAAGTGAAGCTGTTATTTAAAAGAGGAGGGTCGATTAGCTCATTGTTTTGAATGAAACTATTCAGGGAGAGCATACCATTTCTGTCAGAGTTTTTTGCATTGGTTTTCGTTAGCCATCTCAATATTAAAATCATCAGTTATGAGCCAAGAAGGATTGCAGGTAGTCTGAAAATTTGTAAGTTCATCCTATAAGGTTGGTCTATAAGTTCCCTTGAGGGTTCATATACAGATGGAACAACATGTACAGATGTTAACTACCATTGTTTTCCATCCAAAGTTCTGAAACTTAGCCGTTAGAGATTGATTGCCTTTTATGTCATTTGATACTTTGAAAACCAGATCATTCCACATTAACAGAATTCCACCAGAGCTGTCAATTGATTCCAAGGATATATAACCAATTGATTTGAGATTCTTTCCATCTTGATTTGATTTTGATATTATTGGTGCATTATATTTTGTTTAAGTTAGAATTACAATATCAGAATCATAAGATGAAAGTAGGGATTTTATTTAGGCTCTTTTAAAGGGCGAGTCTAGCTCTCTAACATTTCAACATAATACTTTCATTTATCACCTATATTACTGAGTGTCTCATAGCTTATGTAATGCTCCCTTTTAGCCAATAAAAGATCATTGAAAGAGCTAGGACAGAAAAAAGAGTGCTTCGGAAAGAGATTTAGATCATTTTCTTCAAGCCAATGTACTAGTTTTTGTTAAATAGTTTATCTTCATCCTCCTTATTTTTGTTGCTTGCAAAGACATCAACTTTTCCTTCAGGACTGGAGTTATCATTGATTTGAGAGGCATGTTCCATTCTGAGTTCTGGCTTTGCAATCATCCACCCTTGGACTTCATGTTGTCTTGCTTTACAAGATTTGATAAATTATCCAGAGGAGGTATGGGTCCCAGATCCACTTTCAATGAGTAATTGTCTCCTAATTCCTTGACAACGATTGATTCAACTTTTGTTTACTTGAACTAGGAGTTGGTTACTTTTTAATTTGATAGTAACTTTTCCAAATTGTAATATTCTGGGTATCTTTTGTGGTAGTAGAAAATTCTTTTTGTTCTGATACTGAGCTTTTAATGTGGCTGTTTTTGTTGGAGATATACCTTGAACTGTGAGGAGATTTTATACGTGGTGAATTAAAAGAGACCTTTTTTATGAATCAGTTTGGGGCCTTCGAGATATATCTGTTGGATCCTTCATTAACAACCATAACTTCTTTGCCTTTCTCTTTCTTCTTTTTGATAATTTTGAATCGTAGGAGTACTTATTGCCAATATCGGATGAGCTATTTTTCTTGGCTTGTGTGGGTTCTGAATCTGTAGTCTTATCAGATTTTCTAGCATTGCTTCAAAGTCTGGAATCAGAAGAAAGATATGGTGTAATAACGTGATTGCCGACAATGAAGAACATTTCTGAATTAGAATTGTATTCGTCAAAGTCTTTAGCAACTTCGTTTTTGAATGAACCATGAACATTTACATTTCTTTCAATGAACTAACAACTTTTTGGAGGCGGAATAGTGTGAACCATAAAATTTTTTCCATTGTCATCGTCGATGAGAATCGATGTTGGGACGAAGCCTAAATAATTATGTCTTGCCTTTACTTTAGCTACAAGGAATTTTTCCCTTTCCATGGTTTCCCTTGCAACTACTAAGAAGCCTCCACATGCTTTTCCTATTTGAACGAAAGTGTAATAGTTCCATGAAGATAGCGGAATACCTCTAAACCTTAGCCATCCTCCATAACTTGGGAAAAGAATATGCTCACCGTGAAGTTCCTTGGACCATCTTTCAAACTTAACATAATGCTTTCCGATTGTGGACCACCCATTTACGTAGTTGTTGCTGCATAAAAGAGAAGCATATTCTGGTGGTAAGGTGAGGAGAGCTTTGTCTATGTGGAAAGGCTTATAGGAGAAGTCTATCTTAGTTTGTCTCTTTAGTGTAGACATAATCTGAAGTAATTCAAAGTGTAGATTTTGATTTTCCAAAATGAATTCTCCCCCGTTAAGGCTAGGAGGTGTGATATTTATTGATAACTTTATGAATTAGTTACAAGGTTAGTTATGAAGAGTTTGTTACAAATAGTTAGCTGGTTGAACTGTTTTAGCTACTAAGTGATTAAGCTAGGCTTTGTATTATTTAGCTAATTCCTCAATTACATCATTCCATCCTTCCTGAAATTGGACTCGACCATAAGTGCATTAGTTTGCAAACTAGAAATTACCCGTAGCATAGTAGGGTTTCAAATCTGCAATATTGAATACTGAGTGGATATGCATGTCTGGTGGGAGTTCAATCTTAAAATCATTATCTCTATATTTTTCCAGGATGCGGAATGGGCCGATTTGTTTGTCCTTCAGCTTGCTATATTTTCTAGTAGGAAACCTACTCTTTCTTAAGTGCACCATCGTGAACCTCTTTATGAAGTTTTTCAGTACTTTCTACCATGGTTTCTGCTTTCTTGTGTATTTCTACGTTAGTAGGGAGTGATGCAAGATCAAATGTCAACCTTGATTGTTTAATGCACACAACCTCAAATGGGCATTTTCCAGTCGATCGATTCCTCATGTTGTTGAATGCAAACTCTACTTGTGCAAGGGGCAAATCCCACTGCTTAGGTTTAGAGCTATTAAGACAACGTATCAAATTGCCTAGTGTTCTGCTGGTTACTTTAGTCTGTCTGTCGGTTTGGGGATGAGTTGTGGTGTTGTATTTCAGTGTTGTATCAAACTTTTTCCACAGGGTTCTCCAGAAATGACTTAGGAACTTGACATCCCTATCAGAAACTATTGTCTTAGGTATTCCATGTAATCGGATTACTTCCTTAAAAAAGAGGTTAGCTATATATATGGCATCATTCATTTTCTTGCAAGCGATGAAATGGGTCATTTTGCTAAATCGATTAACTACCACCATGACTGTCCGACTACTAAGTCAATTGAGAGATCTTCCCAAATTGATTGTGGAATAGGTAATGGGGTATATAACCCTGCATTAGTCCGTGAGCCTTTAGCCCTCTGACAAATGGAACACCTCTTCAAAAAGTTATTGGAATCCATCATCAATTGAGGCCAGTAGTATCATATAGAAATTGTCTCAAAGGTTTTATCCTGTCCAAAATGACCAGCTAACCAGTTAGAGTGAGCTTCTTTTATCAAGGCTTCCCGTAAGGAAGTGTGTGGGATGCATAATTGTTCTCCTTTGAAGAGGAACCCTTCCACAATATGATAATCGTCAGGCCTCAAGTAATTAGTGCACCTGTACCAAATGTCCGCAAAGTCAACGTCCTCCTCATATAGTTCTGGTAGATGCTTAAAAGCGATTATTTCTGAAGAGAGGAGTGTGAGTAGAGAGCCTTTTTCTACTGAGGGCATCAGCCACTTTATTCTCTTTGCCGACTTGGTGTTTAATAACAAAGTCAAATAAGTAGAAGATCCAACGAGCGTGCATTATGCTGATATTCTTTTGTGACTGAAGATATTTTAAGGAGAAATAATTGATTAGGAGAAAAAATTCCTTGGAGAGTAAATAGTGTTCCCACTGCTTGAGAGCTCAGACTAAGGCATATAACTCTTGTTCATATGTGCTCCATAATTGTCTAGGTGAACTCAACTTCTCACTAAGATATTAATTGGGTGACCGTGTTGAGTTAGAACAGCTCCAATCCCTGTACCACAAGCGTCAACTACCACCTTAAAAGGAGAGGAGAAGTATGTAATTGTAGAACAGGACTAGAGGCCAGTCATTTCTTTATGTCTTCGAAACTCTCTTGCTGCAATAGGGTCCACTTAAAGTTTCCCCTTTTTAAGCAATCGGTGAGTGGTGCACAAATGGAACTGAAGTTTCTTATAAATTTTCTGTAGAAGGAAGTCAACCCTAGGAAGGCTTGTATCTCTTTGACAGTAGTTGGAGCTGGCCAATTCTATATT
The DNA here is from genome assembly GCA_037974545.1 of Cucumis variabilis. Taxonomy (NCBI): domain Eukaryota; kingdom Viridiplantae; phylum Streptophyta; class Magnoliopsida; order Cucurbitales; family Cucurbitaceae; genus Cucumis; species Cucumis variabilis. Next base: position 24,174,288 of record JBBPDI010000004.1, read on the forward strand.
ACTTCAACCTTTCTTGGCTCCATACTTATCTTCCCTCTCTTGATTATGAACCCAAGAAATGTAATTTCATCCCTTAAGAACTCACCTTTCTTCTAATTGATATAAAGCTCCATTTCTGTCAACACTTGAAACAGTTTTCTGAGGTGGAGCAAGTGTTCATTGTTTCCACTGCTATACACGAGTATGTCATCCAATGAATCTGTTAAGGAAAGGTTGAAGTACTTGGTTCATCAACCTTATGAAAGTACTAGGTGCATTGGATAATCCAAAAGGCATGATCATCCATTCGAATAGCCCCTCATTTGTCTTAAAAGCAGTATTCCACTCGTCACCTAGTCTAATGCGTATTTGATGATACCCACTTTTTAGGTCAATCTTCGAAAAGATGGTGGTCTTGCCAAGTTGATCCAGTAGATCTCTAATTCTTGGGATAGAAAATTTGTATTTCACAGTGATACGGTTAATTGCTCTATTATCTACAGACATCCTTCAACTCCCATCTTTCTTTGGAGTGAGTAGAGATGGAACTGCACAAGGGCTAAGGCTGGGTTTAATGTGCCCTTTCTTAAGTAATTCTTCGATGTGTTCATGGAGTGCTTTATACTATTAAGGGGTCATCCTGTAGTGAGCCAAGTTTGGCAATGATGCCCCGCGGAGTGGATGTCACGAAGTGGTGGTAGATCACTAGGCTCCTTCTTCAAGTGCGGGAATTCCTCAAAAAGCTGTTGTAGCTCGGGTTCCATTTCTTTTGACTGTTCTTCATTGGAATTGTCCAGTATCACAAATGCTAGTATATCCTGCTCCTTTTCTTTTAGTAGATTATTTCCACTGACTGTGGTGAATAGCTGTCCTCTTACCACTATCCTCACATTAAAGGAAGTAGGACTACTTTTTTGCCCATCCAGTGGAATTCGTATGTATTTTCTCTCCCTTTATGTAAGGTTTGAGTGTCATGTTGCCATGGCCTGCCTAGGAGGAGATGACACACATCAATGTCGATAACATCGCATATGATCTGGTTCTTGTACCCGCTTTCAATAGAAAGGGGAACCATACATATCTCATTGACTGTGGATTCATTCCCTTTCTTTACCCACCCTATCTTGTAGGGATTTGGGTGTGACTCAACCTTCAAATTCAAGCTGGTGACTATATTCTTTGCTACAAAATTCTCACTGCTGCCACCGTCTATAATAACATCACATACTTTCTCATTAATGGTGCATCTTGTCTTGAAAAGGTTGTGGTGCTGAGGATTCTTTTCCTCCTTAGAGGCAAGGAGTACTTTATGGATAACGCAAGAGTCTCTGTCTCCATAATCGATCTTAATTACTTATGTCTCCTCTTCTGCTTTTGGATCATCCTCGCCTAGCGAATGTCCTTCCTCTTCTGCTAAGGCAATTGTCTTCCTTTGAGAACAGGAGTTGGATAATTGGCCAGGTTGGCCACATCGAAAACATTTGCCCAACGATGGACGGGTGTAATTATTCTGGATCTTGCCCTTATTGGCTATCTCTACCTTTCTTTCGTCGGTTTTATCCCGAGTGTTTGTCTCCTTCCTTTTTACTTGAAATAAAGTTGACGGCTGGTCATTAGTTTTGTTCATATAATTTGTCTTCTTGGATGGTGCCGATTCCCATGTTAACTTTTGGTTTATGGTCTTAGACTTGATGAGAATCATTTCTTTTACTGTTTCTACAAAAGAAATTGCCTCAGGTAAGAAACTGAGGGGTTGCAGTTTCATCTTCTCCTTAATGTCAAAATGTAGACCTCCCACAAATCTGGCTATTTGATACTGCTCGTTCTCACTCAAGTTTGTTCTCGCACTCAATCGGTGGAATTCCTCAATGTATTCAACGACTGTTTGAGTGCCTTGACTACAATTCTGGTACTGATTGTATAAAGTTTGTTTGTAGTTTGGAGGGAAGAATCGTTCTTTTAGTAGTTTCTTCATCTGTTCCCATGAACGTATGGGTTGTTTACCACGCCTTTGTCTGTTAATTTCCAATTGTTCCCACCAAGCTGAAGCACTAACTTTAAGTTTCAAGGCTACCAGACATACCTTTCTTTGTTCAGGGGTGTCCATGTAATTGAAAAAATTCTTAGTGTTCTTTATCCAGTCTAAGAATGACTCGATATCACGTTTGCCACTGTATGTAGGTAAGTCGATCTTCATCTTATAGTCATGTCGTACCTCTCTTCGGATTGATTCTCCTGTTATTCCTCCCCATCTGTGTTTTGTCTTCACTGTTCCAGAGGTAGTCCTGATCGTCGTTGCTTGAGGTTTCGTCTTCGAACCATGCTTCTTGTCCTTCATTGTTGTTGGCGTAAAATTATGGCAGTGGGTTATAGCCAGGTCTTCCTCCATTGGCGTATCGCTGATGGTGCAGGTTTCTAAAGTTTCCTCTTGTTCAACGTCTTAGCCTGTCGTTGACATCACCACCGCCTGCTACATTTGCTTCTAATTGCAGCGGTACTGGTGGTTCATCGATCCTTCTGGCCAATAGCTCGAAATTATCATTACTCTATTTATTTTTCGATGCAAATCTCCTAGGGATTCTTCGACGGCCAGCAAGTGAACAATCGATGTCCTTGGTGAGAGGGCGGCGATGTCTTCCGCTTCTTCTTGCACACAGTAGTCCCCTGCAGCTGGTATGTTTCCTCTCTGGCCAGCCGTCCGTCCAAGAATCGGGGCTACTCTGATACCACTTTGATGTAATTCAAAGTGTAGATTTTGATTTTCCAAAATGAATTCTTCCTCGTTAAGGCTAGGAGGTGTGATATTTATTGATAACCTTGTGAATTAGTTACAAGGTTAGTTATGAAGAGTTTGTTACAAACAGTTAAGTGGTTGAACTGTTTTAGCTATTAAGTGATTAAGCTAGGCTTTGCATTATTTAGCTAATAGCTCTGTTAGATCATAATCCTACTCAAGTCGTTATGGAAAAATCTTCTAGTGATAACCACAATGTCTTCTAACTTAAGACCATTGCCCAAATGCATCATCTTTTTATACTCCGAGGTTGAGCTTTTCTTATTGGAACTGTCATCTGAGTGAGTTTTGTTTTGTTTTTGTTTTTCCATCCTCACTATTTTCTGAGAGAGTTTTTGCATAGGACTTCTTTGTTCAGAATTTGAGGATGAGACATAACGAGCTTCTGGCTTTGGCTTGAAGACTGATCTAGGTCTTTTTGGGATCCAATCAGACGTAAAAGTGATCAAAGAGAGGAAAGAGATCCATCTACTTTTGTCTTGACCTTCCGGGACTAGAACACTGCATTTTCAACCTTTGTTGTCGATTCTAAAGATCTCGGCCGTGTTTCCATTTTTGCCTTTTATTTCTTGTTTTTTGTACCCACATGCAGTTGTCATCTTGTCATTTTTCCACAAAGAAGTGATGTGAGGAGGGTGTATCTAAAAGGGCCTTGAAGCTTTTTCTTACCCAATCAAGAATGTGTGAAGTGATGTCCATTGAGAAAGACTTATGTTGACAAACCTCCATCAACCACATGCGAAGGTAGCTTGTCTTGTTGTCAAGAGAAAGAATAAATTTTTTCCTCTCAATGAGGCAAGTTTTAGGACTGCTAGATGAAAGACATTATCTGGCTATATTTGGAAAAAGAAGTACTTTAGAGAATTTTTTAGAGAATTTGTAAAAGAGTACCTTCTTGGGTTACAAGTAGTAGCTTTTATCGTGGAAAAGAGGGCAATGTGCATTGAATAGAGAGAATCTGCGTGGATGAAGTTGGTTGCCTACAAACCCATTTGGCACCTGAGAACTTAAGAAACTTCAATGTGTTGTAAGATTACATTTGTGGTGGAGTAAATGTTTTTCGTAGCCATTTGACACTTCTGTAACTGCAGATGAATGCTGAATTTGATGAAATTGCTGTTAGGATTGTTGAGAAAAGAATTAGGAGTTCTCCGATGAGTGAAGGAGCTTTTTGATGAGGAGGGTAAGATTTTTAAAGAAAACTAGAGAGGAGAGAGCGTTTTCTCTCTCTGACCTCTTTGTAGTCGTATAGAAACTAAATTCAACGCATATAAAATTACATAGACTAAAATTGAAATAACTCTAAAATAACATAGTTCAAAATAATATTTTTATATTGACAGATAAAAAAAGTCCTTAAAAGCTTAGCTTCCATTAGAAAATTTTACTTTTTAATTTTATTTTTGAAATCCTATCATCTAAATGAAGAACTAATCAATTAACTTTTGTAAACATTAGCTAACATAGAAATCTTGTCAAAATGTGAAAAACTAAATCAAGAAGATATTTGTACAAATACTCCTTTCATGCTTGCTTTTTATCATTTTTTAGAAAAATTATACAAAATATTTACATTTTCTAAAACACAAAATATTAACTCCAAAATCACTTATAACCAACTCAACCATATTCTATACCTCAAATGCTCCCTAATTAAGCCCCTATAAGACCAGAACACATATCTTCAAAAAAATCCAAAACCACCGTAGGGATTAAACTGTGATTATAATATTTTTAAAGGGTGATGCTTGTACGCGTCTTTTCACATGTCAACATAAGCGACAGCAAATATACAAAGATGAAACTTTAGAATGAACAGAATAGCATCCCCTTCGAAACTAAATCTATCTGGCTTCTTTAAGAGGGCCTTGCGACCAAGATCCTTATCATTTCTAGGAGACAAATTCTAGCAAAAACAATTCATCAACA
>JBBPDI010000004.1:24185359-24197546 GCA_037974545.1 Cucumis variabilis
ACGTTACTGCTCATGACAATCATTTACGTGGATGTAATGCTTCGAACACATTTGACACTCGATCATGAAGGTTGATTGATCACATAAGGCTGACCTTTGGGTCAAAACTAAGAAATCTCTGTTTGGGTTTGTCCACTGGAATTAACCCATTTGAAGATCTATCAACGACCTATAGTTGTTGGATTGTTATTACTCCAATATATAACCTTCCACCATGGTTGTGTATGAGAAGAAAGTATTTGATGCTGACAATGATAATATCAGGTCCAAAGCAACCGGGATACGATATCAATACGTACTTAGCACCCTTAATTGATGACCTAAAAATGTTGTGGGAAGATGGAGTTCGTTATTTCGATGCATATAAAGTTATTTTCTATTGTGGGCTGTCTTATTGTGGACTATCACTGATTTTCCAGCATACGGTAATCTATGTGGTTGTAGTGTCAAAGGATATAAGGTTTGTCCAATATGTGGAGAGGAGACTACTTCAATAAGACTACAACATGGAGAAAAAAATGCATACATGAGACACATGAAGTATTTGCCAAGACATCATACATACAAAATACAAAAAAGAAATGATAGTAAGCAAGAACATGGAAGTCTTCCACAACCCTTATCGGGGGAGGCCATGTACTTCAAATTGAAAGACATGATATTTTTATGTGGGAAGCAGTGTAGGAAGACATTGCATAATGAAGGTGGCAATGGCTATTGGAAAAGAAGATCATAATTTTTTAAACTACCATATTGGAAACACTTGCATGTACGACACTGTTTAGACGTAATACATATTGAAAAGAATGTATGCATGAACATAGTGGGCACCTTGCTTAATATACCAGAAAAAAGTAAAGGTGGGATAAATACTAGACTTGATTTAGTTGAAATAAAAATTAGACCAGAATTGTCATCAACGTTTACAAGTAATAAAACTTACATACCCACGACATGTTATACATTGTCAAGAGAAGAGAAGTACTGGTTTTGTAAGACTTTGTTTGAAATTAAAGTTGCAAAAGGGTATTCATCAAATATTAGAAGTCGTGTCTCTTTGGATGACTTAAAACTGATCGGCCTTAAATCACTTGACTGTCATGTTTTAGTGAAATAATTGCTTTCAATTGCAATACTCAGTCCTACTAAAGAAAGTGAAGTACACTATCAGTAAATTGTGCTTTTTCTTTTATGCGATTTGTGCTAAAAGTTTTTCTGTCTCAAAGTTTGATGCATTGTAAGAAGATATAGTTCTGACTTTATACAATCTTAAGAAGTATTTTCCACCCTCATTTTTCACAATTATGGTTCACCTTGTCGTTCATCTTGTTAGAGAAGTAAAGCTTCATAGACCTGTATATTTATGGTGGATGTACACATTTGAATGATGCATGAAAGTGTTGAAAAGTTATGTTCATAATAGAACTCGACTGAAAGGATGCTTTGCAGAAGCACAAATATATGAGAAGGCTCGTGCATTCAGTTCGAATTTTCTTTTGTAGATTAGATCCTATTGGACTTGGGTCATTTAATTCAAAGGAAGGTAGACAAATTGATAGACCATTGTCAGCAGAAACATATATTTGGCTCGATGTGCAACAACTGAAGCAAACTAGTGGGATTATGTTAATCGCAACAACAATGCAAGTGTCTAGTACAAAGAACAAAAATCTGATTGTTTGTGACATGTCTTTCTATGGGACGATTCAAGAGATTTAGGAAGTCAGCTACAATACATTTAAGGTTGTTCTTTTCAAATGCAATTGGATTAAAAATAAAACTGGTGTTTGAATGGACGATCTTAATTACACGTTGGTTGACCTTAGTCGAATGTCTTCAAAATTGTTCATTATTGTCACGCACGGGAGACAAGTATTCTATGTCACAAATCATGTTGATGCAAGATGGTTGGTTGTTGTGATGCCACCAGAGAAGGACTTTCCTTACAAATGTGTTGATGATGACATAGGAGACATGTTGCCACACTATCCTCCAATCTCAAAATGGACAACAACATGTGATATTGATGAAAGTGGGGGAAACATACGCTAGACCTGATTGTGAAGGCACGTGGGTTATCACTTGACTTTTAAAAGTGTGTATAGTAAGAGGTGTACATTAAGTTATTTGGTTGTGCTAAATGTTCATTGCATATAGTTAGTGATTGTCATTTTTTTCTCTTTCTAGGGCAATGTCATTTTCATATACGACTACTTCAGAATCTACCGTTATCAAATTTTCATTTCATGTTCAATAGTTTTTTTTCCAAATTCGGACACTATTATGTATTAGATATGCTATATTGAAAGTGTTATGTGTTCTATCATAGTTACTATGAACTTTACGTAAGTAAGTGTGCAACAATTTCTTGATTTATTTGAGAACCAACATTTGATTCACATTTCACTATGAAAGTCTCGTTGCAGTTCTCAAACTAGCCTTATTTTTTTCTTACCATTACATAAGTTTTGTTACTAACAGTCTATTGTGTTATGTTTGAAACCACATTTGCAGTAATGGTTCATTAAGAAGACAACGATGCAGGATGCGATTAGCTTTGCTACACCCCATGAAAGAGGAGAAAATAGTAGTCATAAGAGAAAACGTAGTTCTACGGGAATGAAGGAGATAATACGTGTTTGTAGTGAGGGGCGGAGAAGGGTGGTTGACTACAACGAATTGGGTCAACCAATTGGTCAGAATGCAACAAAGCTCAAAAGTTTTATAGGAACGTCGGTAAGGTTTCACGTTCCGATCACGTACTCTAGTTAGCCTGCAGTTCCCAAAGAGATGAAGGATAAGATCTTTGAACTGATTAAGGTAAGAATCCTTCTAAGTTATTTTAAGTATAATAAAATTTCCAGTGGAACAAAATGAATATTTCAGATATGTTTTTCACATTGTAGGTCAGCTTCGTTCTTGACCTAAAGTCAAAGAAAAGTGTCCTTCAAATGCGGGAGTATGCTTTCATGGATTTAAGTCCAGATTAACAACGAAATACATACTGCCGTTTAAGGACAATGTAGAGAAGTTAAAACATCCACCAGTTGAGTACTCATTCATCAATCAAGACTATTGAGTTGAATTTGTCGTTTCATGCTTGAAGAAAGATTTCAAAGTAAGTATAAAGATTCAGACCATTTTTTAAACTTTATTACTTTCTTACCTGAATATGTTCATTGAATTGAGTTGATACAATTTTTTCTAAAGAAAAAGAGTAAAGAAGGGAAACTGAAAAGGAAGCAAAATAAATACAACCATAGAACATCTAGAAATTGGTATGCAAACCTGGTTGAGGAGTTGGTAAGTCACGATTTTTGTCATATTTGATTATTCAAGTAGTAAAAATGTATTCCTTTATTATTTTCGTTATATTATATAACATCTATTCTTTGTATAGCGCGTCTTCTTCGTTCAATCAAATTGATCGATCAGTAGTATGGAAACAAGTACATTTGGATCTTTGGTGTGAGAAGAAAATGTTGCATAATGATTGAATTGCCGAGAGATTTCTCCTCAATGCAGCCAACATATGTACAACATGTCTCGATATGTCTAAGATTTGTTATTACTACACTTATTGTTCAGTAAAAGAAGCATATATATTTTTTGCATTTTCTTTTATTGTAATTCCATTTTCTTGCATTTCATTTGTTTGTCATTGCACTTGTAGGTACCTTTACATAGTTATGGATGGAGGCAGAAGTTTAAATTTGTACAAGTTCTGGGATGTTGGATCTATTAGTTTTTTTAGGTACAAAGAATCTTGAGCATAGTTGTTGAATACTCGATTACTTGGAGCAGAGTATGACCAACAATAATGTTCCCTTACAACTTTGGGTAAGTGCATGATCATGATCTTTGCAATGTCATTCATATTTCAAATGCACTAGTCTAATATGAAGTCATACTGTTTCAAACGTATTCTTAGCAATCATGGGAGTTTAGTCATTATAAATCACATAGGGTTTTGCGTTCTGGATTTACCCTTTGAAGAACCATATTGACGGAGATATGTCTAAAGTACTTGAAATGTATGTCATACTTGTATCGTTAATTTCTTTTTTTTGTATGCAACTACTTTAAGTATGTAACAATCCTATATTATTTGGTAGGTTATTCAATATATCAAACAAAAAAATCAAATTGGAAGGACGTGAAGGTATGTGAATTTGTTCTTTGGGATAATTGTAAATTAGTCATTACTTTTAACATACATGTATATTGTTGTATGTGCATCCACAATGTCCCAAACAATTAGGAGTAGTAGAATGTGACTATTATGTCATGTGATTCATGCGTAACATAATTTTGTCAAGGAGTACTTCTATTGTAGATGTCGTAAGTATACCAATTTTAAAACTATCATCATGTCATTTATTTTGAATCAAACTCATTTATAACCATATTATTGTCTATAAATGAAAAGTTTACCTCGTACATACTCTCAAGGTGACATCGATGAAGTTAGATCTGAATAGACGGAGTTCCTATCTAAGCACGTATATCGTGCTTAGCATCAGATTTCTTGTAAACTTTTTTGAAGTATTTTGTTGATCTTTTTTTGTGGATATAATTTTCTTGAACACAAAGCACACATGTAAATGTTTAAGACCATAGTTTTTAACAAACTAAAGGAGCACAGAGGTAAGTTCATAGTTCTTGTCTCACACTTATATATATGTTTTTGGCTAAGAATTAAACGAATATGAATGTGTGTGCATTTTTTTTCTTAGGAGACTCCGGTATTTTTGAAGTATAAGTTCGTGTTCATGGATCCTTTTGTTTAGGGGCGTACAACTCATAATGCATAATTGTTTGGAATTCTACCTTGGTACGTTATTTGTAATTTTATTAATTTGAATCTATTACGTCTTTCGTTTTTCATTTTCTGTAAGTTCATGTTTTTCATAAAGAATTGTGCATCTTACAAGCTTTTCATTTTTTATTTTTTATTTTTTGTAAGTTTGAATAAGTTCATGTTTCATGCTGAGTTTGCAAATTAAGTTATGAATCTAATTATACTTTGTTGCTTCATATCTAATCGTGCATAAGAGCAAAAGGGGAGGGTGGAAGGGCTAGAATTGGACAATTTACATGGGGTCATTTTCCAGCCCTCAATTTGAATTGATTAATCATTTAGGGAGAGGGGAGGATTAATGAATTCTATTTTACAATAAGAATGTGCCATCTTGACTGTGTATGTATAGCTTTTCATAATTTTGTAACTTACCGCTTATCTTCAATACTTACAAGTTTCGGCACTCTAGTTATTCTCTTATAATCTCACTATTGTTTTTCTTCAATGGGAGTATTAACTTGTGACCTATTAGCTAAGGTCATACTTTCTATTTTTACTAACTCAGGTTTAACAATAATGTCATAATTTACTAACTTGCTCCTTTGTCCACTACCCCTTGGAAGAATCTATTGGAGCACTAAAGCCAACATGGAGCAATGAATTGGTATAGGACTTTTTGTATGGTTGGTAGAAAAATCTTGGTTCCAATGTACTGATGTTAAGCTTGTTGGTACCTAAAGATGTTAATGTTTATTCTTTTTGTATGTAAATTACCTTTTAACAAAAAAAAAAGGTTAGTAAATGGGTGTACGAATATTACAAAGTGTATTATAGCGTGTATATATAAAGTGCCGACTCTTTGTTTCCATACGGGTGTGATGTATTAGAGCATTATTGTAATTTAAATGATTAGTGTAATGACAGAGCGACAGAAAAAATAGAGAAAAACTATAGTAATTGAGGAATATAAGACAGAAAAAAATGTCATAATATATAAATTCGTGATATTTTGTAATTGTTGTCAATATTAAAACAATGACAATTTAATTTTATAATAAACTATCACGATTAGCCTATCTTTGACAGGAAAAAAATGTCATAATGTACGAATTCGTGACATTCTATAACTGTCGTCAATAGCGAAACAATGATGACATTTGCTTTTATAAAAAACTGTCACAATTGACATATCCTTGACAGGAAAAAATTGTCATAATCTACGAATTCGTGACATTTTTTAAACTGTCATCAATATAAAAAAGATGACATTTATTTTTATAAAAATTGTGACGATTGACATATCATTGACATATAAAAAATGTCATAATATACGAATTCACTATATTTTTGTAACTGTCGTTAATAAATGATGACAGTTATTTATTGTCATAAAATAGTAATTAATGACATTTATTTTCTATCATGAAAAAAATTATTGTGACAGTTTTCGAAAACTGTCATGGAAGGAATTTCTACAACAGGCGATGACTGTCACAGATTTTGTTCACCATAGAAAACAACTGTCGTCGTAGACCATTTTTGTTGCAGTGGTTCTTCACAAAATCACATAACAAAAAATTTGTTCCTTCATCTCTGAGCTGACAATCTGCATAAACCCCAACATTCCCATTTTCAAACATAAATTTTATCATAAAGCCACTAAAATTCCATCCGTAACCTTAGACATTCAAACCAAAATTAATAAAATTTCATCTTCAAGCTATTAAATCTCCAAACCAAGATAAACAAGTTCTAGAAAATGTAGTGAATAAGACTCATTTTATAGTAACAAAAATGATATTGCAAAACAACTAAAATGCCAAAAGTTTTAAAACCAATGTAATTATAACTAAAGGTAAAATCATAAATTCTAGAGTGGGTTTTTTAGAAAGAAATAAATAAAGGCATTTCATATTCTATATTATTATTACATTTAAGGTTAATTAATAATTAAAAATTATTTTTACTAATTAGCAATATTTTATTTGATTTAATAAATGACAAAACTATCCATTAAATTAATTTTAAAAATGGTTATAAAGGAAGAATAAAATAGAAAGTAAAAGTTTCTCCATATAGAAAATAATTCTTGTGGTGCATCTCAACGAACTTTGACCATTGCTATTTTATAAATTGTTTTGAGTTTTTTCAATCAAGTTGAAATGAACACAAGATTCTCTTAAGTTTTCTAAATTTTAAGCAATCTTCCCATATAGTAAAATTTTCAAATCGTTCCCTCAATTCTATTTTAATTATCTAAATTTCAAATGGATTTACCCCTTCCGTAAATGGATTTTGCAGTGTGATTTTAAAATTTTGGAGTTAAAAATATTAACAATAAATAATGAAGAAATTCTCATCAATAGTAAAAGAAAATTTGAAACTATTTACAAAATATAATAAAAAAAATTCAAATGAATTATAAAAACAAAAATTGTCAAAAATAACAAATTTGACAAAATATTTATTTCATATTCTATCGATAACAAACATTTGATAACCAGATATCCTTCTATTAGTGGAATCGATTAGGGTATAATCGAGTTAGGTTGGGTTGGGAGATATTCTCAACCCAACCCATATTTTTTGGTTATTTTGGTTGGCAACCCAAATTTAGTTTCCAACCGAACCCAATAAAATATGGGTTGGGTTGTTGGGTTGTATTATTATTATTCTTTTCGTTTCTACTTTCTAATGGTTGTAAGGTTCAAAATAGTGAGAAGAGAGTGAAGGGATGCGGCGCAAATGATACTCCGTGCCTAAAAGTGAATGAAAACCAAAATTTTCAACCCTCCAACCTGAGACCTAACCCAACCCAACCCACATTTTAACCCTAACCCAGCTCAACCCATATAATATGGGTTAGGTAGTCCGAGTTTTTGGGTTGAACTCATATTCTTACAAGTTACACCCCTAGAGTTGATAGCAAAATTCAGATTTTATCAATAAAAAATATTTACTGGCTATCATTGATAAAATCCGAAAGATTTGCTATAACTTATAAATATTTTAATTTATTTTGCTATTTTAAAAAATACCCTTATAAGAAATTTAATCATTTTTAGTTTGTAAATAGTTTCAATTTGTTTGTTATCCATACTATATTACAATGGGCTTTAAGGGGAGAATCATTTTTGGATGATTCTATCCCTTGCCAAATATTAAATTTACAATATCAATCGAATTTAATTCAATTTTTTTATTTATGATTATTTAATTAATAAAAAAACAAAAATTTTCAAAAATAGCAAATTTTACAAAATATTTACAACTTATAGTAAATTCTATCACTGATAGTTATTGATATGCTATAGTGATAGAAGACTATCAGTGATAGAATCCAAAATTTTGCTATAACATGTAAATATTTTAATTTATTTTGCTATTTTTAAAAATGCCCCTAAAAAAATATATTTATTATTAACTATTTATAATCTTTTCAAATTCCCACCTTCATGCATGACTTATTATATAAGAGATAGTTAGAATAAGAAAAGTTATCTATGTATTATTATATTATAACTATGTCTATAAGTAATTTATGAAATCTCCCGATTTTAAACCCTTTACAATTTTCTCTTTTAACTTTTCAAATTCTACAACAAATTAAATAGGGTACATTTTTTCTTCCATCCCTATAAATAGTTCCACGTAGTTATAATAGTTTTATTGCTAAGCAAAGAAGAATTGTATCAAATTACTTTGATTTAGGTATATCTCCGTCTTATTTTCAAAAAAATTTTTAAAAAATATATTTATGTATTAAATTGAAAGTCAGCTTAAGAAAATATCATTTTTTTTAATTTTATGATATGAATTTGTTGTATAAAAAGGTTTTTATTTGTAAAGAAAATTATTGCAAAACATATGCATTGTTAGTATTACTTTTGTACCAACTTATCTTATCTAAGAGCGGATTTAAGAAGGGGGCAGGGCACTCACATTCTCGGTTTTTGTATTTTAATATTAATTTTAAAGTTTAAAAATACAATATATATTAAAAAATACTTCTGTAAACATAAATTTGATTTCTAGTGTACGTAGTAGTTGTGCTCTTCTTTTATAAATCTCACATCTTGAGTTCAATTCCTAACTTTTGCATTTATTTTTACCGATTAATTTTTATTTCAAATATCAAAAATTTTCTTCCTCAAATTATAGTTTTATTTCTCTAAATGATTTGGTTTTTTATTTGGTTTTCCTAAAAAATATGATTTGGTTTTCCTAAAAGTATGATTTAGTTTCCTAAAAGGAATAATTTGATTTTCTAAAAGAAAAATAATTGTTTAAAAGAGGGAAAAAAAGCTATATAAGATAAAATCATACATTATTTTCTAGCACTCATTTGTTATCTAACAAACTTTTACTCTCTCAATAATATTTCATGAAGAAGGTATTATTTTTTATTGTTATGATGCAATTTTTAAATTCACATATTTACATTACTTATGTATATATTTATTTTATTTTATTTCAGAATTAAACAATACAAGATAATTTTTGTTTGTTCATTGTTAGAATATAAGTATATTATCAATTCATTAGTAAGTTCAAATTCTTAATATTTTTAGTTTTTACTTTTCAATTATGTGATAAATCATAATACTTATATTGTTTAATACTAATTTTGTAGAGAAATATCAATATGGAGAGATGTTTTAAAAGAAAAACAACAATAGAAATTATAGAGGCATCATCTTCAAACAAGAGACAAATATCTGATTCAAATAGATCTTATACAAAAAAAACTTGTAGAGGACAGTTGTAATACGTATTAAATTAATTAATTTTTAAAAATAATTAATATTTTTTAGTGTGTTCGTTATATAGTGTCCCTATATGAAATTTCTGGATCCACCACTGATTTTATCTATCTTATATTATTTTACTACCTAACATGAAGAATCATTTTTAAACCATTTTGTCTAAATGATACTTCTCTAATTTCAATTATGTTCTAATGCTTATGTAATTAATATTTTGTGTTTTTATTGATTAAGAAGTTTTAGAATTAATTTATTTATTTTTAGACGTAAATTTTTATTATTAATTAAGTTTTTTTATGTGTTATGATTATAAGAAAATAAAGAACCGAGCATGCCCATGTACTCAGCAAAATATTTTTTTTATAAAAAAAATACTTATTAAACATAAAAGTTAAAATAGTTTATTATTTGATCAATATAAAAATAAAATTAAATATATTTTTTCGCATATCCTCACATTTATTACTTAAAATTATATTTATAAAATAATTTATCTAATATACAAAATGTAATTTTTTTTCAGACAACAAAAATTCAAATTAACTTATAAAATAACTTGATCAAAAAGTTCAATAATGTTACAAAGAAAAGAAAATATTATAAAAATTCAAATGTTGTATATAAAGACTAACTCATTTAAATTCAAATGTTATATATAAAGAATAACTCATTTAAACTTTATTATATATCTTTCATATTGTTATTTTTTAAATTAACCACTACATACTATTTATTCATTTTAGCAACAATATATATTAACAAAGTTCTCACGTATAATCGTCCGTTAAAAATTTCTAATATTTAAAAATGTCCCCTCCTTGAAAAGTTATGAGATTTAGTTTAAAATTTTAATTTTTTCTATCTAATTGATTAGTTTGCGCAGATTTGCTAAATGTAATCTTCCCGAATCTAAATGTTATCTCTTCAAAATTTCTTTGAATTTCGTTATCAACTAAATATATATTATAACAAATTAAAATATAATTTTTTAAATTTTTAGCAAAATTTTGTTTTTCCCAAATTAAACAAATTTCCAAAATTTCAAATGATTTTCCAATTATCAAATAGTTTTTCCAGATTTCTTCAACATTCTAAAATTTTGGAAAAGGTCAAATTTTGCGAGTCTCGATGTTAATCTTGGCTGAAATTTCATCTAAAAAGCTCAAACATAATGAATTTTGGTGTTAAATATGCCCAAATCTCATCGAAAAAGCCCAAATATATAAAACTTGATGTTATTTTGTCCGAGATAAACACAGAGACTTATAAACCTTTTTATTATTATTAAATTAGAGCGATTGTGGTCATCTGGTTGAATTTGGATTTTTGAAAGTTTAACTTTTGAATTAATATAAAAATTTAAAAAAATTGTAATAATTTGATATAAATTCTGACAGAAGATTAGTTAAGATTTACTATATGATTTGGTATAATTTCATAATTTTTTTTTGAAAGTTATAGAATTCCAAGGTATTGAAAAAGTTAAAGATTGATTTCGAACAAGATATACCGAAAATAACTAAGATGAAGTGTGCTAATTTTTAAGATAAAAACTTAACTGTGTTATTACTGAAAATAAGCCAAAGACCAATTACTTACTTTTTTTTTTTTTTTTTTTTTGCAACTATGAACCTATATGCAAATTTACAATATTAAGGTACCAAAAAAGAAAGAAGAAAAAGAAAAAGGAAATTGAATGACTCCCACAGGGTTTAGCCAATCTTCTTCATGTTGGATGAGGGGACATTGAATTATCAGTTCCCATCCACTTTTTCACTCTTTCTGAGGTTTCCTCTACCTGAAAATTTGATATATTTTAGTGATCGATTTAACAAAAATTATGGTAGTCGACAAAAACAACTAAAAATATTAACAAGATATAACAAAATTTCAAAATCTATCCAAATATTGATATAAGTCTATTTGTATCTATAGATTATCAAATTTTTGTATATTAATAAACCATTAATTTAATAATTAGCATAAAATTAAATAATAATAATAATAGAATGGAAAACTCACCTCCTTGTTCCAATTGGTTTTACAAACAATTAACAAAAGAATCATTGTTTGCAAGAATGTCCCACATATCATGCCAATCCATATTCCCTAAAAAAACAAAAATATATCATCACACAAAGTGGAAGAAAATTCAAAATTTCACGAGCTTATAACTTTTGAAACGATATATATGAAATTCTCTCATATCGTATTAAAATTATATTAAGTCAATGACTCATAAAAATTTTTATTTCATGATTTGAAGGAGAGAAGTATGAACTAATACATAATAACTTGATTTATAATGTAACACTTCTTAATTAATCTTAGGTTAGACGATTTTACCTCCACACCTAAACTTGTTTTGTAGCCAAGGAGGAAGCCAAAAGGAAGGCCAACAACATAATAACAAAACAAATTAATGTAAGCCACCAAAGCTTGCCATCCTCCTCCAACAGCCACACCTGAGAATTTTACTGTATAATTATTATAACACATCTTTTTCTTTCGAATAAAATTTTACTTTTGGTCCAAACGACGATCAAAATAACACTATTTCTCTTCTTTTTCAATCATATATATATACCTGATATTACTGGTTGAACACTATTGAGCACCA
>JBBPDI010000004.1:24249633-24260385 GCA_037974545.1 Cucumis variabilis
GCCAATCAGCATGTAGACTAGCATGTGCTAAGATGATCATTATGAACGAGTTGTCATTCAGATTCGTTGAAAGTGAGAGTTTTAGACACTTTTGTAGTATTGCGTGTCCTAGGTTTGATGTTTCATCGAGAGTAATGATTGCTAGAGATATACATCAACTATATCTTGAAGAGAAGAAAAGATTGAAATTATTTTTACTTAAAAGCTCTCAAAGAATTTTTCTTACTACGGACACTTGGACTTCACTCCAAAATGGGAACTATGTGGTTATCACGACACATTTCGTTGATTTTGAATGGGTTTTACATAAGAAAATTTTGAGTTTTTGTCAAGTTGCTAATCATAAAGGGGAGATTATTGGGAGGGCAATTGAAAGTTATTTGTTGGAGTGGGGGATTGACAAAATTTTTACGATCAATGTTGATAATGCAAGTTCCAACGATGTGGCTATTTCATATCTTAAGCAAAGATTTAAAAGTTGGAAATCCATTGTTTTAGATGGAGAGCTATTGCATATGAGATGTTGTGCTCATATAATTAATCTTATTGTAAATTATAGGTTGAAAGATATGCATGATTCTATGCTAGAGTTTGTAATGCTGTGAGATATATACGATCATCACCTAAGAGAATGACCAAATTTAAAACATGTGTGAAGCAAGAAAAAATCCAGTGTAAGGCTCTTGTTTGTTTAGATGTAGCTACTAGGTGAAATTCTACATATTTAATGCTTGAACATGCAATTAAATTTGAAAAAGTTTTCAAAATGTTAGAGGAAGAGAAAGAGGACTCTGACTTTGTTGAGTATTTTGAGGAAGATGATCGTAGAAATAAAAGATTGGGGCCCCCAAGTGTATCTGATTGGATGATAGTAATTGTGTTTGTCAAGTTTTTGAAAGGGTTTTTTGAAACCACTACAAAAATAAGTGGATCTTCATATGTGACTTCTAAAGTTGGTTATAAGGAGATTAACAAAATTTAATTTATTTTGAACAAATGGAGCAACAACAACAATTCCGTTCTTAGTTTGATGGCTATGAATATGAAAACAAAGTTCGATAAGTATTGGGGTTCACTTGAGAAGATGAATAAATTGATGTTTGTGGCTATGATGATTGATCCTCGATACAAGTTAAAGTACTTGAAATTTTGCCTTTCCAATGTTTATGAGAGTGATTTTGTTAAGGATGTAGTTGAGAGCGTGAAGATATATTTGTATCGTCTATATAACTTTTACAAATCACAACTTAACCCTTCCACTCGAGGCGGTCATAGCACTAATGATCTTAAACAATCAAACATTGTTACTATGGAAATGGAGAACGATGAAGAAGTTGATTCGTGGATAAAATTTTGTGCTTTGAGAGAAGAAGAGAGCTCAATGGAAGTGGAGAATGACTTGACTTCTTATTTGTCTGACAAGGATGTAGTAGATAAAAATGATTTTGATATATTATGTATTGGTGGAAAATGAATGGATATAAATATCCCATTCTATCAACAATTGTTCAAGATGTTTTGGCGGTTCCAATATCTACAGTGGTTTCTGAATCTGCATTTAGTACCAGGGGGAGGATTCTTGATTCCTTTCATAGTTCTTTGACTCTTAGAACAGTTGAGACCTTGATATGTACACAAAATTGAATTCGAGGCGACTCGGTGTTATTAGATCTTCTTCCACAACTTGAAGAATTAGAGACTTATGAGAATATTGAGAGTACAGATAATTGGTTGCTTTCTTTGTTGTACATATATTATGAAAAATATATTTTTGTTTACTTTTGTATGATTTGTTTTGTAGGGAATCCGTCATCTTCTATTATTTTGGACTAATGAACTCGATTTGGGGAAGAGCGTAATGATTATTATTAGTGTGAGTTTTTCTAGCATTATATGTTATTACTTACATTATATGAAATTCTTATATGTTTGTATTTTTTTCAGGCATCAATAGATCTAGCCAAGGTTGTAAGAACAATCACCCAAAATTGTCATCGTCATGGCACACTTCGGACTTTTGAACTTTTTAATGTATTTTTAATTGATACTATTTAACTTTGAACTTTTGAATTTATTTTTCAATTTTAATGGACATTGTTGAACTTTGAAATGTATCTTTAAGTTACATTCCTATTTTATGTGATAATTAATTTTGGTATGTAACTTTTAATGGACATTCTTATTTTTTGTGATTATTAATTTTTTTATGATTTTAACTTTTTAATGGACATTATTGTAGATTTAGAATTTCATAAGAAATGAAAATTTGAGTTCAAAGACTATAAAAGTGATAAAATTTGATTTTTTATACTTATATAACTAATATAAAAATTTTAAAAACAATATAATTAAAAAAAAAAAGAGTCAACCCGTCAACCCAACCCTGCCCAACTCGAATTTTTTGGGTTGGGTTGGGTTGACCCTTTAATATTGAAACGATAGGGTTCAAATTTTACCAATTCCGTCACTTTGGATTGGTCCATATTTTTTCTACAACCCGGCCCAACCTGACTTATGTACACCCATAACACCCAACAAGAAGGCTTAGACTACACATTGAGACATTTTCTCCTGTAGCAAAACTAGTGACTGTTAAAGTTTTGCTTAATCTTGCAGTCTCCATGAACTGGCCTCTCATCCAATTGAATGTAAATAATGCCTTTCTACAAGGGAATCTAACTGAAAATGTCTACTTGAACCTTCCTCTTGGTTACAAACATGACATGATTGCTAGAAAAGGGGAGTATAACTCGTTTGTAAACTACACAAGTCCATATATGGACTCAAACAAGCTTCTAGGCAATTATTTGATAAGTTTTCTCAAGCTCTAATATCACTTGGGTTCTGACAATCCAAGTCAGATTACTCCTTGTTCACAAGAGGAAGAGAGTCCACTTTTATTGCGTTATTAGTATACGTTGATGATATCATAATCACTGGAGCCTCTACAGAGATCATAACCACACTAAAGACACATTTAAATTCTGCTTTTAGACTAAAGGATCTTGGCACACTAAACTATTTCCTTGGTTTAGAGCTAACTCGATCCACAAAAGGGATTGTCATATCTCAAAGAAATTATGTCCTATAACTTCTAGAAGATACAAGACTTCTAGTATCTAAACTAACTTTCTCACCAATGGATCCAAATGTAAATCTGAAAGCAAATGACAACAAAGAATTGGCTGATGTCTCCTCCTATCGAAGATTCATCGGTAGATTATTATATCTTACTATCAGCCGGACATCATGTTTTTCATGCACAAACTTAGTCAGTATATTGCACATCCATGCCAGTCACATTCATGTCTTGACACAAGAAAGTCCACTACTCGCTTTTGTATCTTCTTAAGATTAAAGTCCACTACTGGCTTTTGTATCTTCTTAAGAGATTCCTTAATCTCTTGGAAATCAGAGAAGCAAACAACGGTGTCATGCTCATTTCCTGAAGCTGAATATCGAGCGTTGGTTGCCACAACAAGTGAACTTACTTAGATTGTTCAGTTACTAAAAGATCTATATGTATCCACATTGTCTCCCTCACTAATCATTTGTGATAGCACTGTAGCCATAAATATTGCTTCCAATTTTGTCTTTCACGAGTGCAGAAAGCATATCGAGCTAGATTGTCACTTTATTCAATACCAAATTGTCAAAGGAGCAGTAAAGTTGTTGCCCATTCGAACACAGCACCAGCTGATATATTCACTAAAGCATTACCTGTGTTTTCTTTCACAACTCTACTTTCCAAGATGAGGATCATTGATATTGTAGGGGGGGGGGGGGTCAAGCATTAAGTTTAGCTACGCTTTAGTTAAATCATTTGCTAGTTTGTTATTTCTGTTAAGACCATGAATAAAGCCCCTGAACTTATGTACTCTCATTGGCTATTTATAGCTCAAGTCATTCATCAATAAAACTCGAGTAGATTAATAGGTTGTCAAGAAGAATATTAAATTATAGGTTTTACTTTAGCAAAATTGCAAAAATAATTTTAAATTGTTAGAATAGAAAAACATAAAAAATAGAAAAATAAATAATAAAAAAATCTCTCAAATGCCCCCTAGCAAACTGAAAAATACAAATTGTTTACCACAATAACACAAACCCCAATTATACTATAATTGAAATAACAAATGCTACAATAAATATTCCCCAAAAAAACATAAAATGAGAAAACATGTTATTATTGTGAAGCTCCACCTCATACCTTCAGAATTTAAATCTCTACAGGTAATCATTTTCGACAGGTTACTTCCTTCTTCATTCAAAACCCTAAATCTATTTTGAAAACAATTTGAAAGCATTTGTTTGCCTTCTTAGCAGATTCTTCCATAACCACATCGAGGAAAAGCACGATTAGTCCAAGTCTCTTCATCTTCTTTGAATATTGCCATTATTTTGCACTACTTAGAAAGAACATCAGACTTCGGCCACTTTAGTTTGCATTGTTCGTTCTTCTTCTCCGAATAACGGCATTAAAGTAGGTTAGTTGCTCTTTTTGTTCTTCTTTTTTACGCAATTTTTTCTTCCAATATCGCCATGCAAGGAATGTTTAGGACTATATTTTTCAAGAGTTTAAAATCTTCATTGTTGTCGGCTCTGTAATCAATCACCATTGTTGTTGGCTCTGTAATTTTGGAAAGTTTGAAAGAGAAGAAATTTATGTTTAAAAATCTGTTGTTTTTAATTATTTAATTATACGATATATGTAGAGATAATCAAGTTGTATTTTTTTTTTATTTACATAACATCAAAAGTATAACCAACTATGCACTATTTTAAGAGGAAAAAAAGGGATTGCCTTAATATTTTTTTCTATTTTTAAAGGTTTATTATTTTATAAATCGTAGAAATTGTAAATATGAGGAAGGAAAAGGCGAAAGCATAGACGCGAAGAAGTGTCAGGTTACGTTCTTCTAGATACACTAGTTTAAAAAAATCATTGTCAACAGTGGTCAAAACTATTTCAAGCTCTTCAGAAGAGGTATTCATATATATATATATATATATATATATATAGGATTTTTCTAAGTATATCATTGTTGTCTATATTATTATAGCTTAATGTATGCAATATATTACAGGATAATATATTGTCAATACACGTCCTTGTCTTCAACTATCCGAATAAGGTTTGAAGTATTGCATCCATCCCAATAAAGAGTAATGCGACCCACAGAAATATCTAAAGATAGAAAAAGTCTACCTTGAACGCAATGTATGAATTCTTGAAATGAAGATGAGTATGGAACGAATACATCAACCATACGATGGTCAACATATCGGGAAGATTCCACCCATCTACCTTAAAAAAAACAGTCATCACAAGTTGCATTGTCATTAGAAGACACAATAGAGAATAAAGGTAAAGGGATTCCAAGAAGAAATATTAGAGGATAAAGGTAACGGAAATTGTGTGAAAGAAAACAGTAAAGATACAGTCGAACAACAAAGTTGGAAGCTGCCGTGGAAGGATTCCAAAAAGGTTGGAAGTTGCCGTGAATTCATTCGAATAGCGTTGTACCTAAAAAAAATGTGATTAAAAATCTATGGAGGGTAATTGTTACAACTAAAGAATTTCAGATAAGAGTCAAATTATTCTTCCGTTTTTTTTGGGATACTGACATTTGAATAATATTTTTTTAATGTTTTGGTAGTTTTAAATCAAACTTCTATAACCAATTTTGAAATAATAATAAATAAGAATAATATCTATGAAAAATATATCTAATTAAATGATACTTCCATAAAAGGATTTTATTCCCACTAATTTATATGCATTTAATGTTTGTATCATTAGCTTAATTAGATTTTTAATTTATTATTATTATTATGGCCAATCCGTTTATGGAATAGAATAATTGTTACATGCACAATATAGAAATTTTATATCAAATTATTTTTAGGATTTGCTATTTTCCAAATTGTAGTTTATTATTTTACCATTCTCACGGTCATCTCTAGATTAATTTACTTTGAGAGTCTTAATAAAATCTAAAAGCACGTAGCCTAATTGAGATTGCTATAAAAATATTTAACCTGAGAATGCCATTAATTTTCACTTTCTTTTTTTTAAAAAAAAAAGAAATCATGATTTAACATTTAAATTGTTTTTTAAGAGAAAATAATATATAAACCAAGAGAAAACTAATCACAAAGGCTTTCCATTAATAACAGAGGACAATGAAGGTTCCGTATCACAACTTTGGAAGCACCAACGACCTTCATCATCCAAAGCAAAAAAAGGCTTATTAAAGTCCAGAAAAGAAAATATAACATTGAACCAAGTCGATGTAGCCAGCGAGTGCGCTACCAAATTACAAGTTTTCGAACAAAACGAAAACTGAACATTTCCAAAAAAAAATTAGCTAACTTCAAAAAGCCACAAGGGTGAGGTTGCACTCAATTTTAAATTCTTTGATTGTTGAGCAAAAATATTAATAATAAATACAAGAGAACTGTAAAATTTGTTACCACATATTATATTTATTTTCATTACTTGAAGGGTAGATGTTGAATGTAAAATTATTTCATTGCCTAACCATTATGAATTCAAAAAGAAAAAGTATATCCAAGAAAAATATAATTCAAATTTATGCACACCCCAAATATATTTCAACATCAAATATTTGTGATAAATTAAATAATTTGGCCACGACTTTCAACTCTTATTTCGTCATGGTTTAAAACAATTACAAAGAAATGTATATATTTATAATATAACTAAAAGTTTATTAGATACACGTTATAAAGTAATTTCAAGTTTTATATATTATATATTATTTGAATGTTTATGAACCAAAATTTCTTATCTAAAATACGAGAAATTAGTGAAAAGAAATAGGAAAAGAGAATTTCTCTAAATAAGGTCCAACGATCTTCTCTGACTTATAATTTTAATTCAATTGACGAAGTTATATACTAAAGAAAGCAAAGAGAGAAGATTGGAAAGACCACAACCAAACACAAACCAAAAAAATAGGAATTTGATTTGGGAGAAGGCGAAAAAGAATCCCAATCCACAATTCCATTTAATTTGCAAACCAATCACCATACAAACAAACAAAATGGTTAAAGAAGAATGGGTTTAAAAAGGGGAAATGGGTCCCAAATTCCAACACAGCTGCAACCCATTTCACCATGGCTTCTCTTCATAGAAAGCAAGCTCACCGTGCTTGCTTTCTTATTATTCTTTTTCTCTTCTTCTCTCTCCCATCTTTCTCTTTCTCTCTCTCGGAAGCCGAAGCTTCATATCTTACTCGTCGTCAACTATTGACTCTCAAAAAACATGATGAACTCCCTAATGACTTCAAATACGAACTTGACATTGCTGATACTTTTCCAAATGAGAGGTTGAAAAAGGCTTATGTAGCCCTTCAAGCGTGGAAATTAGCTGTTTATTCAGACCCACAAAACATGACTGCCAATTGGGTTGGCGCCGATGTTTGTTCTTACACCGGCGTCTTCTGTGCTCCGGCCCTCGATGACCCAAAAATTGAAGTTGTGGCTGGCATTGATTTGAACCATGGTGACATTGCAGGGTACTTGCCACCCGAACTTGGGTTTTTAACCGATTTGGCTCTCTTTCATATTAACTCTAATAGGTTTTGTGGGATCATTCCTTCTAGCTTCTCCAAGCTTGTACTCATGTTTGAGTTTGATGTCAGCAACAATCGCTTCGTTGGCCATTTTCCTCTTGTTGTCCTCGAATGGCCAAGTGCGAAGTACCTCGATCTCAGGTACAATGACTTTGAAGGAGAAATCCCCTCCACACTTTTCACTAGGGACTTCGATGCCATCTTCCTAAACAACAACAGATTCAATTCTCTAATCCCTGACACCATTGGAAACTCCACCGTCTCTGTTGTCTCCTTCGCTAACAACAAATTCCATGGCTGCATTCCTAGCACCATTGGCCAAATGTCTAACCTCAACCAAATTCTCTTCCTTGGCAACAAGCTCGGTGGTTGTTTCCCTCCTGAGATCGGAAACCTTGTCAATCTCACAGTCTTTGATGTCAGCAACAATGGCTTCATAGGCCAATTGCCGGAATCATTGTCTGGCCTCCAAAATTTAGAGATTATGGACGTTAGCAACAATGAATTGAGAGGCTCTATCTCTGAAGGCCTTTGCAAGTTGCCTAAATTGGCTAACTTCACCTTTTCCTTTAATTACTTTGATGGGAAAGATGCAGCATGTGCTACATCTAAAGGATCAGAGAAGTTCTTTGACGATGGCCAAAATTGTTTGGCAAATCGACCTATGCAGAAAGATGCAAACAAATGTAGCACTGTCTTGAAGAAATCAGTAGACTGTGGAAATTGTAGTGGTGGCCCAAGTTCTCCTAGTGTGCTGTTGACTCCTGAGGATCCATATGATCAATCTCCATTGCCAAGATATAGGTCTCCACCACCACCCGTGACCACTCCACCAAAGTCGGTTGACACTCCTGTTCCAGACGTGGACACTCCACCATCTCCAATTGAGACCTATGTTCCTTCATCACCACCATCTCCAATTGAGTCTTCACCACCAACCTCGGTTCCATCCTCACCTCCACCACCAGTTTATTCTCCTCCACCACCGGTCTCCTCTCCTCCACCACCAGTTTATTCTCCGCCACCACCGATCTCCTCTCCTCCACCACCAGTTCATTCTCCGCCACCACTGGTCTCCTCTCCTCCACCACCAGTTCATTCCCCGCCACCACCGGTCTCCTCTCCTCCACCACCAGTTTACTCCCCTCCACCACCGGTTTCGTCTCCTCCACCACCAGTTCACTCTCCGCCGCCACCCGTCTCCTCTCCTCCACCACCAGTTCACTCTCCACCGCCACCAGTTTCCTCTCCTCCACCACCAGTTTCCTCTCCTCCACCACCAGTTCACTCTCCGTCACCACCAGTCTCTTCTCCTCCACCACCAGTTCATTCTCCTCCACCACCCGTTTCCTCTCCTCCACCACCTGTCTACTCCTCACCACCACCTGTCTCCTCTCCTCCACCACCAGTTTACTCCCCGCCACCACCGGTCTCCTCTCCTCCACCACCACCGATTTTCTCTCCTCCACCACCACCGATCTTCTCTCCTCCACCACCAGTTTACTCCCCACCTCCACCGGTCTCCTCTCCTCCACCACCAGTTCTCTCCCCACCTCCTCCTGTCCTCTCTCCACCACCACCCATCCAGTCTCCACCACCGCCGGTCAATTCTTCTCCACCACCATCATTTGAGGATGTAATCCTTCCACCAAATATCGGTTTCGAATACGCATCACCACCTCCACCATTATTTCCCGGCTACTAAGGAGTTTCATCTCAAATAATCCCAAATTTTATTGAGAGCCATTAGTTTCATGACTACATGTTCATTTGTAGCCCTATAATCCTTCATAAAAATTAAAAAATATATATATATTATTTCTTCATCATATATACATTTGACATCTCTAATCTTTATTCTTTTATATTGATGTAGCTTTTTCTTCTTGAAATGAAGAGACAGATTTTAAGTGCTTAACTTGTTCAAAACCTCACATGTCATCTCATTATTGTATGCTTCAGTGAATTATTTTAAATAAGAATCATAATAATGTATTTGAAAATTTTTTTCCTAAAAGAAGAAAGGATGTATAACCTAAAAGGGTAAAAGATGAGAAGAACATAAAGACACATGTAATAGTAATTTTATAAAGCAATTCAATTAATAAAACAATTTAAATCTGTGTATAAGAAGAATACTTAATTACTGACAAATGTGTCATTATTTGGTGGTAATTGGAAAAAGTGAGTGAATTCTATTGGAAAGAGTAAAACGAAATATGTTTCAATAAGGTCTATTTTAAAAAAAAAAATAAATTACAACCACCAGTAGAGGAAGAACTAACAATTAAAATTTGGCCTTTTAATTAAAAAAATATATGGTAATTGAAAATAATTTATAAATACCTTGTTAGTTTTAGTTTTGCTAATGGTAACGAATGAATAATTGATCTTATCTTTTAAAATGATACCAAAATTATTAATTTAATGACTCCAAATTCACAATTTATATGATCTAATATATATATATATATATATATATATATATATATATATATAGTTTTACGCTCTTTAATTCAATTTTAATATCTAAAATTTTCTTATTTTCAAGATATAACTATGTTTTAATGTTTAAATTCTAATCTTTAAAAACTATATCATTAAATAATTTAATCATTTCTTTACACATAAAATATAATATTTCATATTTTTGTTTTTACATTAAAATTTTGTTAGATAATGAGTTAATGAAAATTTCAATTGAGGATCTTTTTTTCTAATAATGATAATCTCTCCACATCCAATAGATATCTCTAATCCTCCTCATATTGTAGTTGAACCTCAAACTTAGATATCATAACAATTTAATTTTGATAATTTCAATGTTTTTATGGACGTCTAGTTATCCATAATCCATAACAATTAACATCCAATTTAGAGTTTGATAATATAATTACGATTGTCCAATATTTTAGGTAATTTTTTCTATTTTGTTTTTGTTTTTTCTTAGATGGAGAGTATCATTTCTATCTATTCAAACTTCTCATCAAAATTAATGGAAATCATAACAAATCAAATCCCATAATTTATTGTCAAATTTCATCACAATTAAGAAGGAAAAAAAAAAGAAATTAGAAAAACTTGTCCAACAACTTCATCTCCTAATTCCTTGACCGCCAAGAAATCCCAACGTGCAACCTCCATTGTTAAC
>JBBPDI010000004.1:24329936-24342817 GCA_037974545.1 Cucumis variabilis
AACACACTTCCATAAAGCAAGCGAATCCCATAAAGAATCACGAAATGGAGATCTAAACCAAACAATTACGAGAAACCCAAAAGTATAATAAAAATGGCTCACCTAAGCGTTAGAACTAAGAATTGTTATAATCTAAAGATGAACAGCACCGGAATTCTCGATAGTCGGCACCAAATTCATCAATACAAAAAAAAGAAAATAGAAAAACTAGAAAAGCTAAAAAGGATCTCAACAAGGTCAGAAATGAATCCAATGAATCAAAGATATTGAAGAGGAATGAAATTATACCGATTGTTGTTGAAGGAAGGGAACTGGAGGTTTCAGCAGCGTTGAAATGTCGATATAGAAAAATCAGGATGAGGAGAGTTTGATAACGTTACTGGAGGGTGACTGAAGAGGATATGACGTGGCGAGGTTTGATTGGGGCTTGAGAAGTGGGTGAGGGGGAGGGAGGTCTATGTTTAATGGTGATAAAGAGAAGGGTATTTTGGGAAAGGTGAAACGTGAGGGGTGTGATAATACCGTGTCAAAAGAGACGGAATATGCTAACAACAACTAAACAAACAAACACGGAAACTTCATTTTTGTGTATATTTATTAGGGTTTCTTTGACAATTTGATTTCGCCTAACTTTTCTAAATTACCCTTTTGGGTTTTTTTACTTTTCTTTTTAAAATGTTTATATCTATATCTATCTATCTATATATATATAAAAGTCGATAAATTTAATGAGTGTAATATTTGTTAATAGAATCGTAAATATGAAAAAATCTATCACTAATAGAGACGGTGAAAGATGAATAAAATTATTAAATGATATGAAAACTTCGTAGAGGGGTACAAATTGTGGGGGACAAAAACGTAATTTGTGTATATTATTCAAAGTGTTAGGGTTAGTCCAATTGTGGTATTCTAATTGTAAGCTGTCGCCACCTTTGACAAATACACAATGGCCCTAACTTTTCCAAATGGCTACATGTTTTCTTTGAACTTATCAACTTTTAATAATTCTACTCCTCAAGAAATAAAAGAAAAGGACAAAAAGCAATTGAATAATTGAGTTTCTTCATCAAGTGGGCCATTTATATATTTTTTTTAGACAATTGTGAGAATCACAAAATAATACATAACAATTTGAAAAATAGCAAATTCCAAAAAAAAGAAATATTGATTTATAGCAAAATCGATTTTCAATATAACCTAGAATCACATATATATTTACAAATCAATCAATTTTTTTAAAAATATTAAATGAATATTTATTTTCGGGATGAATCAACATCCCATAGATTTATGCTTACATTTTATTTGTAGGCTTTAAATGAACTATTTAAAATTTTTTTTGTATAATTCATAATATATATATATATATATATATATATATATATATATATTTAATTTACATTCTTTTTTCTAACCATAAAATGATTGATAATGTAATTTATTTATGGTAGGTTTTTTTTGTTAATATTTAGTAATCATACATAATACACAATTTTTATATTTATAATTCAATGTTTATAAATATTTATTTTGTTATTTCAATTTGAAAGTTTAGTTGAAATATCTTCAAAATTTAAATTTATAATTTTATCTTTTCCTAAAATCGTGCATATGATATAATACCAACTTTATATTAAGATTTTATTTCTTCTCTAATTATGCATTTAACCATCCTTTCATAAAATTTTTCGTTTAACATAATATTAAATTAAAATTAAAAATTTCATAAAATAGTTCATTTAACGATATTTTCATAAAATGATTTTTTAGTTGTGGTTGCTGATTTTGCACCTGTTGGTTCGGTTGAAAATACACCTTATTTGAATAATAAAATAAATAGACAGCAACGTTCACATAATGTATCCGTTCTCATATTTAGATTTTCTATAATATTTATAAAATAATAAACCTTCCAGAAACAAATAATACAAACCAATCTCTTTGTTTGCTCCTAAAATGGAGATAATTGTTCTACATTTTGTTTATAATAATAATAATAAATAAATAAAAATAAATTGTTTTTTATATCTAAGTATATCATATAATTAAATAATAAAAAACAACAAATTTTTATTCAAACTATTCTTCTCTTTCGAACCTTCCAAAATTACAAGAGGCCACAACAATGGCCATATTCGAACTTTTCCAAAAAAAAAAGCGTATGAATGGTTTCAAATAGTTTTCTGTAGGATTTCGAATGACAAAAAAATATCTGGATGAAAGAGGAACAAAGGGAAGTAAGCGAGCGAAGTCTAAATTAAAAAAAAAATCAATTACAGAGATTTTAAGAAGATGGAAAAAAAACGTCCAAATGAAAGAAGAAGAGATTTGGAATGCCTAAAAGTGATCTGTTCAACGGTTGCCCAGAAGTGATCGGTAAAAAGATGAAAGGTTTCAAATGGTTTTCTTTAGGGTTAATGAAAGAAGAAAGTGAGCAGCCAAAGTCCAAGAAAATAAATAATCACTTGTAGAAATTGTAAATTTTGCAGCATGAGGTGGAGCTTCCACTTCAAGAAATTGGAATAATTCTGATGCTAGAAACGTCGGCGAAAGATCCGTCAGTATTGACCACCTTTCAGCTGTTGCGTCGGCGAAAGACATTTCGCGACGTACAAAAACCAAACGTCGCGAAAATTTTAAAATTAAATTTAATATCTTCATTTTTCGCGACGCACAAGAATCAGACATCGCAGAAAGTTTAAAATTAAATTTAATATCTTTACTTTTTGCGACGTACAAGATCCAAATATTGCGGAAAGATTAAAATTAAGTTTAATATCTTTACTTTCCACGACGCACAAGAACCAGACGTTATAAAAAGTTTAAAATTAAATTTAATACCTTCACTTTCTGCGACGCACAAGAATCATACGTCACGAAAAGTTTAAAATTAAATTTAATATCTTTACTTTTTGCGACGCACAAGAGTCGCGAAAAGTTGAAAATTAAATTTAATATATTCACTTTCCACGATGCACAACAATAAGACATCACGGAAAATTTAAAATTAAATTTAATGTCTTCACTTTCCAGGATGCACATGAATCAGTCGTCGGAAAAAGTGGAACTTGTAAGTATACGTATTGAAGTGACAATGGTCAGCTTTCCACGACGTGTGGCAAGTGCACGTTGAGGAATGTTTAACCTTTTCGCGACATTGGGGAAAGAGTCCTTCCCCGACATTTTCGAAAACGTCAGGAAAAGTCCACTCTATTTCTTTTCCTTCAACACAGAACCAATTGCAAAACAAAAGGAAGAGAAAATCGGCCGAGAGAGAGGGAGAGGAGGAGATTCGTGCTATCGTCCGTCTGTCTTTGTCATTGTTGTTGCCGCGTCGAAAGTGTCATCATCCCCCTCTTTCTCCTCTGTCACTATTCCTCACTCTTCCTCTCTCCTTCCCTCTACTTTCTCCATGCTTTCCTTCTCTGAATAACTTATCTCCCTCTTTCATTTCTTATACTTTCTCTCTTTCCCTTCTCTAAATCGCTCATCTCTGTCCCTTCTTTTGTCCAATTTCATTCTTCAAAAATGATTAATCGCTTGAAAAAAAACTAATTTATCAGCAACATCAACCATATATGACAAGGACATAAATAAATGGAAGAATTTAATGGGTTTCTTTTCATATATAAATAAAATATATATATATTTAAAGCCTTCCGCGACGCACATGTTGCGGAAGCCTTCGTGACACCACGTCGCAGAAGTCGTCTGCGATGTGCTGCAGCGTCAGAGAAATTTTCCCTGTCGTTGACATGAACCGCGTAGGGAAAAGTATCCCTGACATCGTCCACGACGTCGCAGTAATCTTCCCCGACGTTGGTTAGGGTTTTCGACGACGTATTGCTACGCCAGGAAAAATCTTATTTCTTATAGTGTTCCCATTAATGACAAGTTTTATAATCTTTATGTTTTTAGGGGGAAATTTCTATGTAGCAGATGCTATTTCAATTAAAGTGTATTTGGAGTTTATGTGAACAATTGTATTTTTCATATTGCGTAGGGACATTTAAGAGATTGTTTTATTTATTTATTTTTCTAATTTTTATGTTTTATTATTTTAACAATTTAAAATTATTTTTGCTATTTTTTCAAAGTAAAACTCATAATTTGCTATTATTCTTGACAACCCTTTATTCTTTCATTTTTTTTTTCATCCAATAAAAAAGATATATCAAAGAGAGAAACATCAGTTGATTTTCTTGTTATTTTGTGTAGGTCGATAAAAAACAATTGTACAAAGCCCAACAATGTTATTATCAAGACAATAAGCTTCAAGTGTTTATATTTATATATCCTATTAACTTTTTGTAACTAATGGATGGTATAGGCACTAAAGGAAAAAAGGTCTACGACATCCTGTTACCTTTTTGTAAATATTAACTAAGTTGATCATTGTCTTGTGTTAAATGATATATTAGTGACTATCTTTTGTGAGAACACATAAATAGCATTTTGTGCATGGTAATATAAATCTTTTATCAAAATAACATTTTGGTGGTACGAACTCTTTCTAAATTATAAGCCTTTTAAATAGATTTTCTTCACATAACTAGAATGTATTTTATATGTTGATGTTCGAAATTGAATATTAATATTTAAAAATTTTATTGTATATAAAATATAAGAAAATACTATATATATTATTATAGTTTTTATCTAAAGGTATGACTAAACATTTATATAATTTGTTAAACAATGCTATTATAAACAATCAATAACCGTTTATTCATGTTATAAAAAGTTGTTCATGGCTTTAACTAAACACTATCATTAATAATATAAATAGAAAAAGGACTATTACAAAGGTGTTTTATAATGTTTCTTATAAACACTATCAAATGCACAGTTTTTATAGCTTTCACAAGACACTATAAAATGTTTTTCATAGCTTTGATAAAACGTTGTCATAAATGATATAAATAGAATATACAAAGATGTCCTTTGTGTTCATTGTTCATGGAATCATCATAAACATTTCTCCAACGTTGTTTAGTATTTTTTTTTATTCTTTTTTGGTAACTAGATTGTTTGAAATTTATGCTTCTTGCTTTTTTCTTCATTTTCTTTATAGATCATAAAGGAATGGAATATAATGCAGAGCTCCAACAGCGTACTGGAAAGTTTGGAAAGCAGGCCGATGCTATTGCTGAGTTGGATAGGAGGATTATGCAAAATCGTGATATTCTTCATAGACTTGAGGTTTTATGTCACTTAATATCAAGATTTTTAAATCTTCAATGAGATATGAAATTTAATTTGCTATTATGTCTGATCTAACAAAACATGTGCAAATGATTATAAGAAAGGATAGTTCTAGCTAATGAATTTTTGGACCATCCGATTCTTGTACTATTCACCCTGTGTCTTTCATAGGATCCTACTTTGCAGGAGATGAACTCTGAGTATATTTGTTAGGAAATCTTTAATTTAAGTGTTCACATCCCTTTATTTTTTCTTCGATCCCTGGTGTTCCGGACAATTATATTCTCAGTTCCATTTTACCCTCATGTTTCGTCTCCCAACTGATTCTAATTTTTGTTATTTCAAGGGTCATTCAAAGAATTGAAAAGCTGCAACAGAGAAACTAACCAAAGAGGTTAATGGAAAGTAGGCCTAATCAGCAGAAATGAGGAAAGGGAAATAATTACAAGTCTTTTTTCACAGGAACGACCACCCTGAAAGTAACCTAAACTACTAGATAAAAAGAATGTCACACTCACCATCTCTCTTTTTAATTTCTTTTTATCTATTTATATGTATATTTTGCTCGGAACTACTTTTCTTAGGTTTTTTGTTTTTTGAAAAAAACAAAAAGAATATTTTTCAAAATCTTCAATGTGAAAGGAGGCATCAAAGTACACACTGGATCTCGGATCTCGAGTGGCATATTTTGTGTTCTTTGTGTTGCATATTGGTGCTTTGGTTTTTGTACTGGTCCTCTTTACTCGATAAACTAGTGAGAATTCTTCATTAGGATGGCCTTCGAAGGGATTTGCTTTTTTATTATTTTTGCTGTTGCGTTTTTTTAATCTTCTGCAGTCTTTTCCTGAGTTCTTAATGGTTGTATTTTGTTGCATTTGTATTTGTTTTGTTTTTGTTTCATTGTAATTTGAGCATTAGTGTCCTTTTATTTTATTTTAGGTAGAAGGATTGAGTTTGTTGTGTCTTTGTGATTAAACATTGCAAGAACAACTTCATTTTTTATAAGGATTAAGTTTAGTGATTATCTACTTTAAGATTTAATATCTTATTACAATTTTGTTTTAGTATCTCAATGTTGTAAGAGTACAAAAAAGTTATCCAACATAATTAGATAACATATTTAACATGTCTTTACATTTGAACCCTGTGGTTGATTAAAACAATAAGCAATCTTACCTTAAAATAATCATAAATAATTTCGAGAGAGTTGATTGTTCAGAAGAAGAAAAAAAACATAATCTTACCAATACTAAAACAATCACAATCATTCTAATATCTATGTCTTCTGTTCCTTCTAATATCATGTCTCTTCTCCTACCAAAATGTTTTGAAGAAAACTGAAATTCAAATATTCTATTTGACACACATTTCTACACTTCTTTTGATTCTTAGTCACAATCTTCTTGCTCCCAGTGAAAGAATTATACCAACAAAAAAAATCAAGATTAACCATACACAATACCTCTCCATCCTCAAAGGCTTTGATAAGTGTAAAGGAGCCCTAATTATTTGGTATGTCATCAATAAAAAATTCGCTAATCCACAAATCTTTCTCTTGCATCTTCCATATTTGAATGGCAGAGTTATAAGTGGTTGGGTTGATGAAAATAGATGCATAAATGCTGCCATTAATTTGCTTAGGAGCAAAGGAGCAAAAATATCTAAGACAATACTCAATTCAATCTGTTCACTTTCAACGGTGAGAGCATATGTGATATACTCATCTTGTTTATCTAATTTTGTTCTTCCTATTCAGTAGATGACACCACTGTACATGAGAAGAGGGATAGAGTGAAGTTGCCGCCATGGGTTATAGTTGTGATTAGTTTCACTTCTTCTACTAAAGTGAAACATCCATTATCGATGAGTTATTGTCAAGGTTACCATCAATAAAGAATGAGTCGATAACTCGAAACAATTTGTATTGCTTTGTTGTAGGGATAAAACCTAATCCAAATGAGTGGTCACCATCTAATTCACCTCAAGAAACTTGAAAGAACTCATTAGTCATAGGAATGAAAAACACATTTACAGATACGATACCATTACAGTGATTATCCACCACAGAGATAAAGGACCCGTTTCCATCAAAGCTTAAGGAAGGTGATTTAGTCCATTTTGATTCTGATTCCAAATCAAAATGAACATCCAAATCCAAATCTTTGATAGTATCAAAACGGATAGAATGCTGTTAAGATTTTTGTTATTGGGACCTTTCTCACATGAGGATACAATGAATTTAGTTTTTAAAAATATTACCAAATGAATTAAAAAAAGTTGGCATTTATAATAACTTCCCTCGTAACTTGAAGTTATCTTTTTACGTGCTCGTCAACTTCCTTCCTTTTCCATTTTTGCAAAAAATCCTAAGAAAAGGAGGATGTGGTCATTCAGAGTGGCCGTCGATGATATGAAGGTTTTGATAAATCCGTTGATAACATTGGGATTGGTGGATATAATGGCGGATGCAATATTTTCACCGGACATGTTTTGCATAATGGCGGATTCAGATCCTTCCATTCACAGCGCCTTCGGACTTCAACTCTTGCCTCCATTCTTCGATAGTTTCTACTCTGATGACCTTCGTCAACTATTCTGGTTCCGCCTAACTCATCTTTTCCCTCTAGCCGTAGAATTGATGGAATCTAATTACACTTCTTTAACCTTCTCTATCGAACGCTTCCGTTACAATCACGCCCAATTCAAATTCGAAGGACCAAACGGTAAGTCTTCTTTACTTCTTTAATTTTTTTCTTTTTTTTCAAGATTTTTATTTATTTGATTTCTTGAATGTAATTCTGTTTTTTCTTCTAGGACTTCTTCGAGATGTTAATTTTCTATTGACTCCGATTGCCCGTCCCTTGAGAATTGGCCAAATCGATCTATCTGCTTTTGTTACCATGGATTCTGAAGTATTCTCCAACATCATCTCTGAATATCATATGTTTGATTACGGTAAATTACTACTTTTTTTTCAATTTCAATTTTAGTCAAATAGAGAAACCCTAAAAAGAGAAACCCTAAACCCGCTATTATTTACAGTTGAAGTTATTATAACGAGCAGACGGGTGTCATTCTCTTACGCAATTATACAAGAGACAATTATCACTCCAGAGGTATATGATTTTAATTTTGAATTTTGAGGATGTTAATTAATCCATATAAAAGTATGGTTTAACTGTTGGTAATAATAAATGTAGGATGGGCAATGCATAATTGGGGGTGTTAGAGCACCAAATCAAGTTCAGTTCATAATTACTATGGGTCAACCAGATGCTTTTCATCATTTTGCAAGTCAATCGAAGAGAATATGGCTCTTTAAGGAAGTTAATTCTAGCAAAGGAATAATTACTGCCCCTCTTGGATTGTATGGTCGACTTGTCTCTTTCTTTTGTGATGTTTCTACACTGCCTATGTAATTGAATTTACATATAATTCAATATTATAGGTCTTCTTTTTCTTTATAAAAATAATGACATTTGTTCAAGAGGTTGTCCATAATCTTGATAATTGAATCACATATAATTCAATTCTGTATATTTCTCTGTTTTCCTTTTTTGTATAAAAATAATGACATATGTTGATCAAGAAGTTTAGGCTTGAAATAAACATACATATGATCGAATAAGACTTACCTAGGCTTTGAGAGAGTTTGGGTGACGGTTTTAATAGTGAGTTAACTTTTGAAATTGATATGACTTCAGTTATGTGTGTGTGTGTATATATAATACAAATAGCATAAAAGTTGTCCTTTGATTTTCTTTTTCAATCTCCTAGTAAAAAGTAATTTTTATTAAAGGATACATAGCATATAAGATTAGCATAATAAGTTTAGGGATCTAATAAATATTAATAAAATATTAAATATTATATATGTCTTTGTATCAATTTTTTATTAACCAATTTTATTTCTATTTATGAATACAATTCAACTAGTATTTTTCAAAGTCAAATATTTAATTTGTCATCATCTATTATAAAAAGTAAAAATAAAAAAACTTTACTATTAGCTGGATTAGAATGAGAATCATTACAAACAAATTGGACTTTTAGTAGCCCATTTTAATAGTGGGAGTAAAGTTTAGAACTAAGTTAATATTGAAGAAAGTAATTTATTTGTTGGTAGTGAATCACACATCGCTTGACATTCAATGTAAAGATCTATCATGTCCATGGGCGTGCTTATATGTTAAAAAAAACAATATTTGGATTGTTTGTAAGTTTTCGGATACCCACGAGTGTGCTGTTGATATCGTTAAAAACGATCATAGACAAGCAACATCATGGAGAGTGTACAAAGTCATTTTAAAAATGAATGATAAGGCTCCATGTCACCCTTCTGATATTATTAATTACATGAAGATTAATCACAGGGTAAATGTGAGTAATGATAAGGCTTGGAGAGGACGTGAGATTGCATTTAACTCAATTAGGGGTATCCCAGATGACTTGTATGCAATGTTGCAGCATGCACGGATGCATTGATTAGAAACAATCCAGGTATAATCTATATATCAAATACATCTATTAACTATCGGTCATTTTAGAAATACACTATAATTATGATATTGTGTTTATTGCATTGTTATTAGGAACGTATACAGTTGAAGAATCAAATGACGAAGTCGACTTAAGTTCTATTTCATGGCACTTGCAGCTTCAATTGATGCTATTTCAGTTGATGGTGCAGCGTTGCACTATTGATGACAATTCTCAAATTGTGCCACTAGCTCTCGTTGTGGTTGATTTAGATAATGACTTGTCACGAGCATAGTTTTTTCGCAATCTTAAAGCTGTTTTTGGAGAAAATAATGAAATGATAAAATTAATGGTTTTAGAAACATTCATACAATTTTTTTAATTTAACTTACTTAATTTGAGCATTGATATTATACGAAAAATTGTCTTAAATGATAAAATTACTAAAAATATTTACAAATATAACAAAGTTTTACGGTCTGTTAGATAGTGATAGACACCAATAAACATTTATCAATGTTTATCAATGTTTATCAACATCTATTAGTGATATATCAATTATCTTCTCTATTTTTTAATTTAGTAGTTATTTATCAAGCTCTTAATAAATTCAATAGCGAGTTAACAAATATAATGTAAAAAAATATTTCAAGAATAACTTCAGAGTATTACTTGAATTTTCAAAACAACCTAACAATACTAAAATATAAGTTCATGACTCATAACCCTACCAAAAAGCATGGATAGAAATCTAATTATAATAGACCATGTTGTAAGGTCTATCATCACAAGAATTTATAAAGCACTTATAAACTTTGTGATATTTTCAATTTTTTAAAAATGTTACTATATACTTAATTATTAGTTTTAATAAAATAAAAATACTATTTTAATTTTCATGTGAGAAAAAAATGAAAAGAGAGGAAATAAATTTTCAAGTATATATAAATTTTAGATATTAAATAAAAAAAATATGTAAGTTGAATTTTAATTAGTAAGATTATGGATGTTTAAAAACAAATTTTTAATTTTTTCTAAAGTTGATTTATAATCATTTGATTTCTTTAAATTTAACATAATGAGACATTTGATTTGGAATTCATCACATTACAAATATTTTTCAATTTTCAAATAAAGTTTGAGAACTAAAATTATATATACAAATTTTCTAAAAGAAAAAAATGGATCACAATTTTTTTAAAATATTCTATTTAAAACAAATTCTTAATACAAATTCTAAAGGTTAATTTTCATAAATATAAAGCAAAATATTTAAGGTCTGAATCAAGAGGGCAACTAAAGGACTATAATGACATTAAAGAATCTGATTAAAACTAAAGAGACTACTAGTTCGTTCAAAAATTCCTATGAGAAATAGAAGACGGTTCGAAATAATCTGAATATGAAGTAAAGACGTGCGAAATTCTTCCAAAAGCAGTGCAAAGTAAAACGGCTGAAGTCCAGATGTGCTTATGAAGCAATGCAAAGTAAATCGGCCGAATAAGAGAAAGAGATTTGGAACAATCGTGAAATGCCCAAATGTGCTTTTAAAGAAATCTTTTAAGAAGATGAACATATGGTTTCAAATGGATTTCAAACTTTCATTAGGGTTTCGAATGAAAGAATGAAATAAGCGGCCAAAGTCAAGAAAAAAAAATGATCATTTGCAGAGATTTGAAATTTTGCACGCATGAGATGGAGCTTCCTATTAATGACAACTTTTCTAATTTTTATGTTCTTAGGGAAAAATTATTTTTTTATATATTTTAATTGTACGTAGGATATGTTATTTAATTACAGGGTATTTGAGTTTTAAGTGAACAATTCTATTTTTCAAATTGAGTAGGGGCATTTGAAAGATTTTTTCATTTATTTATTTTTCAAATTTTTATGTTTTGTTATCTTAACAATTTTAAATTATTTTTGCTATTTTTCTAAAGTAAAACTCATAATTTGCTATTATTCTTGACCATTCAATTTTTTTAGATTGAATTGAATTGTGTTAAAATGTCCATGTTAACTTTAGACCCCAAACACAAATATATGAACATGAATGAAGATAACATCGAAAAGAATTCAAGTTTGAGGATGTGATAGTTGGTTTAAGAAAATTAACCATACTTATAAAAGGTGATTTTTTTTTTAATTTTCGATGGGTTCAATGCTATGTCTATCCGTTGGATGACTTTATTTGAGGAGACGATCTTCACTCTCATTAGTTACCTAATAATTTTGTTAGAGGATATAGTATTGTAATCAAGGTATTCATATTGAGAATATTGAAGATAGTTACTTAGATGAATATAATAGAATTAATACAACGAACATATAGATTTTATTAATGGATACATCTCATTAGCCGATGATCTTTATCTTAAAAATAGATAATAACCATTCAGTGAAAAGTAATTACCTTGATCATAGTCTTATTACATTTTATGCCCTCATTTCCATACCTAAATTTAGATATACATGGGCAACATATGAAGAAAACAAAACGACACGTCAGACAATATTTTAAAGATATGTGTTGCCATAGTATTTCAATAGTGAATTGATATTAATGTGGTAGTGTATCAACAAATTTGTTGAACTATCACAAATATATCTACAAAACAATAGATAGCGATAAATCATAGATTTTAGAAAGAATAAAAAAGTGATGTTACTATCTCTATTGGTTACTTATGTAGGGATATTTTAGCAATACTTTGCGAAAAGTTGTGATGTTCTCCAGTGACTTGCGTAACTATAATATTAGATATAATCAAAACTATAAAAAATGAAATTTTCCTAATGAATTTTCAAATCCTTAGAAACTCTAAGACTAATAACATCTCCACCTTTGATGGTTCACCCTCATAGTCTTAGTCAACTAATTCACTCATAGAAAAAGAAATACCCATTCTTTCATGTTCTATCTGTACAAATCTCTTCTATAAAACTCAAGAAAAAAACAAAAAAAAAAAAAGCTCTATTACATATAATTTCATCATATTACCCCACAAAATATATTTTCCAAATCAAACTATAAGATTTACATGAAGCTCATTTAAGTCCATACTCCAAAAAGGCTTTTGTTCTAATCATTGTTCTTATCATACTGAAAAATCAGGCACCACCTGCTTTCTTAAACCACAACCACTCTCGAGTTGGTCTCAAAATTTGTTTCAGTAAAGCCATTTTAGGAACAT
>JBBPDI010000004.1:24620829-24630930 GCA_037974545.1 Cucumis variabilis
GGTGGTGGAACAGAAGGGAAGACTCTAGTATCGACGGCGACGACGGAGTTTGTGAAAAAGAAG
This sequence comes from Cucumis variabilis, assembly GCA_037974545.1. NCBI lineage: Eukaryota > Viridiplantae > Streptophyta > Magnoliopsida > Cucurbitales > Cucurbitaceae > Cucumis > Cucumis variabilis. Next base: position 24,620,893 of record JBBPDI010000004.1, read on the forward strand.
AGAAGTAGCTTGACGGCGGCGGCGGCTGCGTATCGGGCAGCGTGCCGGCCGGTTTGCTGGCCGGGGAGGATTTCCGAGACGTCTGGGAGTTTGATGAGCCGGAGAAAAGGTACCCCACAGCGGGCCCCACTTTATTGAATATTTTTTCTTTCTTTTTGTTCTGAAAACAAAAATGGTAGTGTTTGCGAAAAGGGGCAATGGAGGTTTTTGGGGACATGGATGGCGTTTTGTGGTTCCTCATGGTGGTCTTATTTTGTAAAGGGTGAAGGTCCTTCTTGTTCTTCGCTTCTCATTCTTATTTTACTTTTCTTCACTGCCTTTTATTATTAGTTTTAATTAGGCTTATTCTTTTTTCTAATTTAGTGGAGGGGAGAAGAAAAAGATAAGTAAATGGGTTCTTTTTTCACACAATCTAACTAAGTTTTAATTATTAGTACAATATCCATATTCCAATTCTTAATTTTTTCTTGGAGATTTTCATCCTAAATTATGCTTTCAATCCTTCTAATATCTTCTGTTTTAACTGAGTTCTTCTTATATGAATTAATTATCAAATTATGCGCCTTATGAAATAGCATAAAATTTAGTTAATTATTTGATTTCAAATTGTTGTTCTTAAATGCAATGGTTATTCAAATATTGAACATTTTCAAATATTTATAAAATACATTGGAAGTTATTTTAAAATTGATATTTATTTTACTACTGTTTTTAAATTTATGTGAAGGTATAATAATGATTGGGAGGATTTTGGTTGGACAAAGCAGTTCTTACGTTATAAAAGAAATTGAAAATTTGAAGATAAATAATTAAATGGAGAAAGAAAGAAAGATTTGAAAATTATTTCTTCCTTCTATTTCTTTCTACGTAAGTTTTAATGATATTTTTAAACTTCACGAAAGTTACCTTTTTAACCTTAACCCTTGGAATTTGTTCTAATAACTGCGTTTGAGTTTTTCATAAATACTATATAAATAGATATTAATGTGAATTTTGAAAAACACATACTACATCTTTTTTGTGTATCCTGTTTGATTATGAAAATGATTTTTAGATGAAATAAAGAATGAGAATGATTTGAAATTTTTCAAGTTAAATTACAAATTTGGTTATAGCAATTTGAATAATATTAGAGTTTAGTTGAAAAAAAAATTCAATGACTTGATTAAATTTTCATAAACGAAGACTAAGTTTTATCATAAATTATAACAATTAAATTCTAACTTTTTTCTAAAAATCACAACGGTATTTACCATTTAACTTTTTTTAAAAAAGGTTATATGTGGTAAGTAATAGAACATGTATTCTCTATGATTTGTACATATGAATTATCACAATAAATTATACAAATTAAATACTAAGTTTTAAAACAAATAATTTGTAGTTTTAAGTAAAAGTGGAAAATTGTAAATGAAGAGCATAATTGATTTTTTAACATAGAAAAATGAAACCTCTAACCCTCAATCCCATAATATAAGTTTAATATTAGTTTTAATGTTGTAGTAGATATTGAAAAGGGGAATTATTTTCTCATTCGGACGGTGGTGATTTGGCCAGAAGGTGTGTGGTAAAAACGTATGGTTGGTAATTCTCTTGAGTACTGTGCTAATTATTATATTGTTAGTGTTTAGTTTTAAGTTTTAATTATATACTTTTGAATGTTTGGTACGTTAAAATCTAACTATATAATAAGTTTGAAAACGTGACAAGGGTTGATTCGGTGAACGTGCTTAGAAATTACTGAGATTAATCAATAATCCCTTTAAAGTATAATAATAATAGACAGAAAACAAAAAAGGTGTATAATTCTTTCACGAAAGAACCAATGAATTTAGTATAAACCTAGAATGAAGGATGTGATCGAGCTCAACTTCTTTCTTTCCTCAGATAAATTGCATATGGTTTTTTGAATCGGTCTTGCTTTGCTTTCAATTTTGTTTTTTAGTGTATTTTTTTAAATTTGTCAATTCGTTTCAAAATCATTCATAACACTGTAAATCATATTGTTAAAGTTTTGAACTTCATTTCTATATGTGTTAATGGAAAAAAAGAAATTATTAGGAAAGGAAAATGAAATCTCAAATTATTTTCAAAATGATATGGCATTATTCACTTGAAACATACGAAAATGAAAAATAATTTGTTAAGGGAAGATAAAATGGACAAAGTGTAACAAAATTGAAAATTATTGTTATCACTATAAAATTTAGAAAAATTTGACTCTCAAATAAATATTAATTTAATATTTATCTTTAAATATAAAAAAACGAATTAAAATATTTACAAATTTACTAAAATATTACTATCTATTAGTAATAGACATTATTGTACTACTATTATCTATTATTGATAAATATTGTTAGTACTAATTATCTCTAATACCGTCTATTATTATTAATAGTCAATAAAATTTTGTTATATTTATAAATATTTTAACAATTTTATTATTTTAATTTTTTCAGCAGTTTTTTTATATAAAATAATTATCCTAATTTTAAATCGGTACAAAATTGTAACAAACTATTGTAGACTTATTCATTTAAATAAATAAGTAAATAACAAAGCTGTAAATATTTACTAATGATTTTTAAAAATAGAGTACAACTTTCCTTTGTTGAAATAATTTTCTAAACCTAAAAAAAAAAATTATGCAGACATAAGGTTGGTAAAAATTTGTCAGAAACAACCAAGTTGAATTGTTTGTTTTACAAAACTAGCAAAAATTTTAAAAATCGTTCAAATAATATTTATTGATTTATCTCGTACAATTGAACTTGAGTTTTATAGATATATGCAAATGACGTTTGATCTTGAACCCTTGATCCTCTCTCTTTAAAGCATACACTTTCACTTTATTAGAGATCAGGTGTTACTTGAATATTTCACTCTCTATCTATAATTCAATTGATTTGAATTTAAATATTATCAATTATTTCAATTCAATAAGGTGAGAATTTTAATGACAAGGTGTGTTAGCGATTCACTAAAGTGAATTTTGTTGTAGACAAGATTAAGATATCAATATTAAACATCCTTTTATTTACTTTCACTGAATCGAAATGTGACTTATTCGTCCACTCATATATATTAATGAAAATAATGTAAAGGTGTACTTTGAAAAGAGAACATTCAAAGACATTACATGTAGAAAGTGATGTGAATTGTTTGCATGCTTACTGTTTAGGCCATTTATATGGTCATATCACATAAAGTTATTGGTTGGTCTTTTAATCTTTCCAACTTTTGTTTTATTATTATTATTTTTTGTCAGAATCTATATATATTTGGGCCATAACCTATTAGTTATATTATTTAATGTGAGATAATTTTGAAAAATCATGCAGTGTTATATAATCTTTTACATGAAGATAAGAACAATGACAAATTTCAAATAACATCACATGTCTTCATCATAGTGATTTGAAATTGGGCTTATTTTAATTGAGTTAAATTGGTCTTTTTAGCAATTTTAGAGCCCAAAAATTGCTCTAACGCAAATTGTTTCGAAGTCCACTAGGATATATTGGGCCAAACTCACAACCACTAAAGTTACGAAATCAAGTGTGCAGTAACATTTTAAAAAAAATTATAAATATAGTAAAATTTGTTAAATTTAAAGATAAAATGACAAAAAATTGAGTAACAAAATGAAAAATAACAAATTTAAAAAATATTAAGATTTATAGCAAAACTCGAATTGTAGACTTTTTTTTTTTACTTTTTTTTAGTCGATTATATCTCTTTGTATACGAAAATTATTTTTAGTCAGATACCGTATATTTGTATAGGTAAAAAATGATACACGATATCACATATTCACAGGTATAGTATATTTGCAAAAACCATCCATTTTGGAAAATATTAAATAATTTTTTATTTTCGAACTATATAAAATTACACCAACATCCCTAGATTTATGCCTGCAATTTATACACGATTTTCGAATTTTTAGGTTTCAAATCAATTAATTAACGATTTATTTCTATAATTCATAATATATATAGTAATGACTGTTTGAATTCAAATTTTTTTGTCACCTCTAAAATAATGGTTAATATAATTTCATCACTTTTCATTTCATAAAGTTCATTTTAATATTTATTAATATTTTATTATATAATACATAATACATAATTTTCATATTTCTAATAACAATTTGAAGTTAGATTTTATAACATCTAATAACATCGTCAATTTGGATTCTTTTTAAACGATTATATCTCTAAAATAATGGCAAAACATAAACATAAATTCAACGTTTTTTAATTATTTATATTTCAAAATATTTATAAATTTTTTTAAATTTAAATACCTCCAAAATACATATGTTTGAATTTAAAATTTTATCATTCCCTAAAATCATGCGAATTACGATTATCCACTTATTTTATTAAAGCAAATTCACTCGTAAAGTCGTGCTACTTAGTTTAGTTGATATCCCTAAAATAATGGCAAATATAAATTCAATATCTTCGAATTATTTATATTTTAATTTATAAAAAAATGAATTTAAATACCTCAAAAATACAAGAATTTCACTTTTTTATATTTTCAGCCGATTTTACCTGTATAGAGAAAATTTTTTATCCGATAGCTACAGTGTATTGTGTATGTTAAAATGATGGAATATAACCCAGAATCACACATAATATTTGCTACACAAAATATTAAATAAATATTTATTTTCGAGATGGATCTGATTGAATCAACATTCCTAGATTTATGCTTACAATTTATACCAGATTTTCTTTATAGGTTTCAAATCAAGTAATAATTTATTTAGTGGTGGTTGTTAAAATTAAAATTGTATGATTATTCTAATAAAATTTTGATATTTTCCCTATAATCGTGATACTTGATTGATTTTCTTAAACTTTTCATATTTATAATAATAACTTATTTAACATAATAATAAATTAAAATTAAAATTGTATCTTATCCCTATAATTATGATGCATTTAATAGGATTATTCTAAGAAAATTTTGATCTCCCGTAATCGTGCTACTTGATTGATTTTCCTAAAACGATGTCAAACATAATTTCAAAATTTTAGGATTATCTTGTTAATATCCCTTATCTATTTTTCATAATTGTTTTTTAAAAATAGATTTTAAATTTTGATTTGAAATCGCCAAAATATTAAAATTGTTTTAAAAATTTATAAAAATAGGTATTGTTAATAATAATTTGAATTTAAAATTTTATCTTTGCTAAAATCGTGCTAAGATTATCCACTTATGTTATTAAAAGTTTTATCATCCCCTAAAATCGTGTTATTTGCTTCATATCTCTAAAATAATGTCAAACATAAATCTAGCATTTTTGAATTATTTATATTCCAAAATTTATAAAAAAATTATATATTTTATTTTTGGAAGGAATTAATTGAGAAAAAAAGATTTGTTTTATTTAAATTGGAAAAGAAAAAAGGAAAAGGAAGATATTTAAGGGAAAAGAATAATATAATAATATTTATTATTATTAATAATATTATAATTACTATTCATCATCTTCTTCACTTTCACCAAACCCTAGCCGCCGACGATACCTCCATTTCCATTCGAGTGTTCTCCGTCCAATTGAGATCTTCACCTTCCTTTGTAGCCAGCCCCTCCACTGTGTTAACTAAGAACTAAGCCGTAAGGAAACGTCTCCTTTGTTGCATGCCGCTACTACAAGAAAAGAGGGTTTTTCCGACGCACAAAATCGTCGGGAGATATATAAAAAGTGTCGGGACATACGTCGGGGTTCCTAAACATCTCCCGACGTTGTATGAACGTCGAAGATGCTATAAATTTCGCGTCGGAAAAAGGCGAGGAACTGCCGACGCACATGTGCGTTGGGAGTATTTTTTTTTAAAAAAATACCTTCCATCTCAACTTCAACACTTCAATCTCAACTTCAATCTCAAATTCAACACTTCAATATCAACTTCATCAACACTTTAATCTTAACTTCAACACTTCAAATTCAAATTGTTAAAACCTACAACTAATTCAAAAATCCTAACAACACCTCAAATTCAAATACAATACTAAAACCTACAACTGATTCAAAATATAAATACTAAAACGAATTTGAAATCTAAAATCTAAAACCTAAAACTAATTTGAAATCTAAAACCTAAAACCTAAAACTAATTTGAAATCTAAATGCTAAAACAAAACAATAAGTAAACTAAACCACTTACCGGAATGAATAGTGATGACGGAGACGACGACGACGAATGGTCGGACAAGGACAACGGCGAGTGGCAACATGGATCTCTCTCATTTTCGGCCCTCTTGGTCTCCCTCTCCCTCTCTCGATTTCCTTCTCTTTCTGTTTTCATTCTGTGAAGTATGTGTTAAAAAAGATGAACGAACTCCGATGCACAACAAAAATGTTGGGAATAGGGGCTATTCCCGACGCCATTAATGAAACGTCAGGAATAGGGACCTTATTCTCGATGCACCTAGCACGACGTCGGTGGAAGGCCAGACAGTACAATTAATTGTCCACCCTCTTTCGACGTTGGAAAAAGGGAAACCATTTCTCGACATTGTGCCACGTGCGTTGGGAAATCCTTGGCCACTACCAACGCACATGTTACTGCATCGAAAAAAGCCCTTCCCCCAACGTGCATATATATGCGTCGGGAAAGGCTCGTTTCTATCGACGTCCTATTTTTCGACGTGTGTGACTGCGTCGGGAAAGTCCCTGTTTCTTGTAGTGCTAGTCATATTTTTACTTCATCCAAAGCCGAGTGCCTTTGCACCACTTGTTCCTTCAGGCATCGCACGCCCAGCCGCGTCGATCTCTTTCATCACCATTCGTCCATTGGTATGTGGTTGATGTTTAATATTCAAAATTGTATCTATATATAAACTATAATTAAAAACTAAAAAGATATTACACGTTACATTTTTTCTTTCTGACCTTAAAGGTTTTGAGGAGAAAATCCTTGATTTACGCTGAATGTATGAAGACTTTGAACGTTTTTAGGAGGACGAAGCTTGAAGCTCCAATCTTTTCTGCAACTGATCTTCGACTTTGAAGATTTGGTGGAATCTAGGAAAGTGGAAGATAGTGAAGCTGGATTCTTTTCGGCTTTGAATACCTAAACGTACACAATTTCAACAAGGATGTATTATTTAATTACAGGATATTTGAATTTTAGGTGAACAATTGTATTTAGGGCTGTTTTTGAATTGGCTAGGGGCATTTGAGGCATTGTTCCATTTTTTTTCCATATTTTTCAATTTTGCTATTCTAATAATTTAAAAATAAATTTGCTATTTTCCCAAAGTAAAAGTCATAATTTTTTATTCTTCTTGATAGCTCTAAAATTTATCGATGATAGGAGTCTATCACTGGTAAACCATAAAAGACTTTGCTATATTTGCAATTTTTAAAAAATATTGTTATATACTTAATAATTTAGGAAATTGCATCATATGACAAAAAAAATAAATAGAAAAAAGCAGTCCATAACACCTATTTTTTGTATCTTGCAAATATGACCATGATGAGTAATTAGATATATATATCAGAGAGCCATCAGAGGCTATTTGCTCTTAAATTTGCTACTTTTGCAATTTTGAAAATGTAGTGACATGCAAGCCCTATTATCATAATTTTTTTTGTTATTTTTGCAAACGTCTCTAATAATTATTCTAAAAATTATTACCCATTATAATTATCCAAACTCAGACCTAAATCTTTGGAAGATAAGAAATATTTCCATCTCTTAAATGGAGTTCTAAGAGAGATAATTAGATGCTAAAATGTTGGAGATCAAACTACACGAATGTAACTACATGTTTCTCTAGAAATCTCAATTGAGCATATGTATTTTATGGTAAACTTATAATATATCTATTTTATGATTAACTTACTACCTATCTTAAAAAGGTGATTAATGGGTTAATCATTTTAAAATTATTTTCTTTTTACTAAATCTTAAATTTACAAAAGTATGCATATTTTTAAAAATTAGAATATGACTTTTTTTTTCTTTTAAATATTATCCTTATCTTGTATCATAAAATCTAATTATGTTTGGGTGATTGCTTAAGATAAAGAAATTTCTCCAACATCAATACAACCTCTCAAACAAATGGTCCATGCAAATTCAAAGCCAATGAATTGAGGAAGGGCCACTCAACTACTTGTTCCTATTAGAATAAACATTCCCATGGCAGAAACTCATAAATTGCTTACCACCAAAACCTACCTAAATACCCTTCCCATGGCTATAAATTTGGAGGCCTCAGAAGCATTTTTTTTTCACTCATACAAACATAGAGAAAGCAAAGCAAGCTTAGGTGATGGCGATCGGTAAGAATCTCGTTGCTGTGCTTGCAATCTCGACACTGGCTGCAATGATGTTTATGGAAAATGTTGAAGGAGGAAGAGAGATGGGGTTGAAGGAAGCAACAAAAGCTTACAATGGTCACGTTTTGAATGAAAAGGTGGAATACAAACCCAAGGAAGACGAATATGATTGTGATGAATACAAATATAAAGACAAAGATTGTTATGAATATGGTAAATGTGACAAATCCCCATATGACCATTCTGACGATGACGATGATCAATACAATTGGAATTCGTACAAGAGACCAGTGCCAAAGCCAAAAGAGGTGGACAAAAAGTATGGAGTTCACAACAATTTTCCTTGAGAGTAGCAATGCTAAAACAACCCCATAAGCGTAGTATTGCAGTATTGCTTATGGATTCTATGAATAAAATATGAGTATAGGTCTTATATTTGAGGCCAATGTAATGGAATGAAAATCTTCGTTAAGTATGCTATTTTCTAATTAATACTACTCTCTCCTCCATGTCTAATCTTTTCTCAATTTTCATTGTTTTCCCTTCCTCTTCTTTTCTCTTCAGCGTGGACGATCTTCTCATATTCTCACCTTGGACATTCTCTTTTTTCCTTCTTTAAGAGTTTTCGATAAGTGTACATCACTCGTGAAGGCTGTTTTTGGTGGGTTGTGTCGTACAGTGAGAGTGAGAGCAAGAGGAGACTGATCTATGTGTGAGAACAAGACGAACAAGAGCGTGAGAGGAAGGATGATAGAGAGATTGAGAGCTATATGCTTAATCTGTGTGGCGACATAAAGTTTCATTTTAGTAATTTCAGTCGATTATAAAGTAGAAAGAGTAAAAGATCTTAATTTAAAAAATGTAAGAAATATTTCATTTACAAGTAACTTAACTTAGCTATTTAACACTTTTTTTTCAAGCTTGTGAAACAAATCATTGATTGATAGTTTTAACGATAAAATGAAGTTAATGATTCAAACATCCGATTTTTTAAACCTTAATTGATGGTTGTCTTATTTATAAATTTTTTTATTATCAACAGTCGCAGAAAAAAGAAAACAAAAGCACTTAAGTAATCGTCAAATCAGAAAGAAGAACAACAATTAATCACTTAGAAGATAGCTCCATCAAAATGATCTTCAAGTATTTATGTATAAAGTTACTCTTGTAGTTGAAAAAAAAAAGTGTTGAATAGAACAAGAGAGACGAAGATCAAGAACAAAACCAACAAACTATTAATTTTTTTTTAACCAAGAGATTTCAATTAATAAAATAATACGTTTTGCCATAGGGAGGGATTAAGCCAACTTGAAGAGATTGAAAAGTACCTTAGCAAGTTCAATAAAACCCATGAGAAAGAAAATTGAGTTAGCATATAGTAAGCATAGAATGAGGAAGAATTACTCCAATTTACGAGATTCAGAATTCAGCTTTAAACAACCCTGAGAGGATTGGGGTACTTCAGTTTTAAGTTTTTAGTATCGTTTAGTAGAGGTTTCTATTATAAGTTGTTCTGTTCATCAGGAAGAAAAAAAAAAAGAATAGGTAAATGAAGTAATTAAAAATACATTCCTTTTTAAAAAGATAATCATTAAAGGAAGGAATATATGGGCATTATTTCGAAATTATGAAGGAAAGAAAAAAAGTGTTAAAATTCAATTTTGTTTTTCTCTTTTTAAAACCCCAAAAAGATAATTAATAACATGAAAATCAGTTTCGTG
>JBBPDI010000004.1:24809634-24820718 GCA_037974545.1 Cucumis variabilis
AATTTTGAGACCAACTCGAGAGTGGTTGTGGTTTAAGAAAGCAGGTGGTACCTGATTTTTCATTATGATAAGAACAATGATTAGAACAAAAACCTTTTTGGAGCATGGACTTAAATCAGCTTCATGTAAATTTTATAGTTTGATTTGGAAAATATATTTTGTGGGGTAATATGATGAAATCATATGTAATAGAGCTTTTTTTTTCTTGAGTTTTATAGAAGAGATTTGTACAGATGGAACATGAAACAATGGGGATTTCTTTTTCTATGAGTGAATTAGTTGACTACGACTACGAGGGTGAACCATCAAAGGTGGAGATGTTATTAGCCTAGAGTTTCGATTCAATTCTAGAGATTTCTAAGATTCGAAAATTCATTAGGAGAATTTCATTTTTTATGGTCTTGATTATATCTAATATTTTTGTTACGCAAGTCACTGGAGACCATCACAACTTTTCGCAAAGTATTGCTAAAATATCCATACAGAAGTAACCAATAGAGATGGTAACATCAATTTTTTTATTCTTTCTAAAATCTATTATTTATCGCTATATATTGTTTTGTAGATATATTTGTGATAGTTCAACAAATTTGTTGATATACTACCACATTAATATCGATTCACTATTGAAATACTATGGCAACACATATCTTTAAAATATTGTCGACATGTCGTTTTGTTTTCTTTATATGTTGGCCCATATATATCTAAATTTAGGTATGGAAATGAGGGCATTAAAATGTCTGACTATGATCAAGGCAATTACTTTTTCACTGAATGGTTATTATCTATCTTTAAGATAAAGATAATTGACTAATGAGATGTATCCACCAATAAAATCTATATGATCTTTGTATCAATCCTATTATATTCATCTAAGTAACTATCTTCAATATTCTCAATATGAATACCTTGGTTACAATACTATATTCTCTATCAAAATTATTAGGTAACTAATGAGAGTGAAGATCGTCAAGTCATCCAACGGATAGACATAGCATTGAACCCATCGAAAATTAAAAAAAAAAAAAAATCACATTTTATAAGTATAGTTAATTTTCTTAAACTAACTATCACATCCTCAAACTTGAATTCATTTCGATGTTATCTCCATTTATGTCCATATACTTGTGTTTGGGGTCTAAAGTTAACACAGACATTTTAACACAATTCAATTCAATCTAAAAAAAATTGGGCTCTAATAGTAAATTATGAGTTTTGCTTTAGAAAAATAGCAAAAATAATTTTAAATTGTTAAGATAGCAAAACATAAAAATTTGAAAAATAAATAAATGAAAAAATCTTTCAAATGCCCCTACTCAATTTGAAAAATAGAATTGTTCACCTAAAACTCAAATACCCTGTAATTACATAACATATGACAAATCTATGCAAATGATCATTTTTTTCTTTGACTTCGGCCGCTTATTTCATTCTTTCATTCGAAACCCTAACAAAAGTTTGAAATCCATTTGAAACCATGATACTATCTGTTCATCTTCTTAAAAGATTTTTTTAAAAGCACGTTTGGGCATTTCACGATTGTTCCAAATCTCTTCCTCTTATTCGGTCGCTTTACTTTGCATTGCTTCATAAGCACATCTGGACTTCAACCGTTTTACTTTGCACTGTTTTTGGAAGAATTCCACACGTCTTTACTTCATATTCTGGTTAATTCAAACCATCTTCTATTTTTCATAGAAATTTTTTAACGAACTAGTAATTTCTTTAGTTTTAATCAGATTCTTTGATGTCATTATAGTCTTTTAGTTGCTCTTTTGATTCGGACCGTTAATATTTTGCTTTATATTTATGAAAATTAACCTTTAGAATTTGTATTAAGATTCTTTTTTTTTTATTTAAACAAACAATATTTTTTAAAAAAATTCTGATCCATTTTTTTCTTTTAGAAAACTTGTATAGATAATTTTAGTTCTCAAACTTTATTTGAAATTTGAAAAACATTTGTAATGTGATGAATTCAAAATCAAATGTCTCATTATGTTAAATTTAAAGAAATCAAATGATTAATCAACTTTAGAAAAAATTAAATTTTTTTTATACATCCATAATCTTACTAATTAAAATTCAACTTACATATTTTTTTTATTTAATATCTAAAATTTACATATACTTGAAAATTTATTTTCTCTCTTTTAATTTTTTTCTCCTATTTCATGTTTCAAGGTTTAAATAGTATTTTTGTTTTATTAAAACTAATAATTAAGTATATAGTAACATCTTAAAAAAATTAAAAATATCACAAAGTTTATAAGTGCTTTATAAACTCTTGTGATCTATTAGTGATAGACCTTACAACATGGTCTATCAGAATTAGATTTCTATCCGTATTTTTTGGTAAGTCATGAGTTATGAACTTATATTTTAGCATTGTTAGTTTGTTTTGAAAATTCAATTAATACTTTGAGGTTATTCTTGAAATATTTTTTTACATTATATTTGTTAAATTGCTATTGAATTTATTAAGAGCTTGATAAATAACCACTAAATTAAAAAATAGAGAAGATAATTGATAGACCACTAATAGATGTTGATAAACATTGATAAATGTTTATTGGTGTCTATCACTAGCTAACAGACTGTAAAATTTTGTTATATTTGTAAATATTTTCAGTAATTTTATCATTTAAGACAATTTTTGGTATAATATCAATGCTCAAATTAAGTTAAATTAAAAAAAAATTGTATGAATGTTTCTAAAACCATTAATTTTATCATTTCATTATTTTCTCTAAAAACAGCTTTAAGATTGCAAAAAAACTATGCTCATGACAAATCATTATCTGAATCAACCACAACAAGTGCTAGTGGCACAATTTGAGAATTGTCATCAATAGTGCAACACTGCACCATCAACTGAAATAGCATCAATTGAAGCTGCAAGTGCCGTGAAATAGAACTTCTTCGTCATTTGATTCTTCAGCCGTATACGTTCCTAATAACAATGCAATAAACACAATATCATAATTATAGTGTATTTTTAAATGACCAATAGAACTAATAGCAAATACAGTGTATTTGATATATAGATTATACCTGGATTGTTTCTAATCAATGCATCCATGCATGCTGCCAACATTGCATACAAGTCCTCCGGGGTACCCCTAATGGAGTTAAATGCAATCTCACGTCCTCTCCAAGCCTTATCATAACTCACATTTACTCTGTGATTAATATTCATGTAATTAATAACATCAGAAGGGCGACATGGAGCCTTATCATTCATTTTAAAAATGACTTTGTACACTCAGAAACAATCCATGATGTTGCTTGTTTGTGATCGTTTTTAACAATATCAATAGTACACTGGTGGGTATCCAAAAACTTACAAACAATCCAAATATCGTTTTTTTTAACATATAAGCACGCCCATGGACATGACAGATCTTTACATTGAATGTCAAGCGATGTGCGATTCACTACCAACAAATAAATCGCTTTCTTCAATACTAACTTAGTTCTGAACTTTACTCTCACTACCAACAAATAAATCGCTTTCTTCAATACTAACTTAGTTCTGAACTTTACTCCCACTATTAAAGTGGGCTACTAAAAGTCCAATTTGTTGTAATGAATCTCATTTTAATCCATCTAATAGTAAAGTCTTTTTTTTATTCTTTATAATAGATGAGATTGACAAATTAAATATTTGACTTTGAAAAATACTATATCAGTTGAATTATATTCATAAATAGGAATAAAATTGGTTAATAAAAAATTGATAGAAAGACACATATAATATTTAATCAATATAAGCACGGCTTATGTATCCTTTAATAAAAACTCACTTTCAAATTACTTTTTACTAAGAAGTGAAGTCAAAGGACAATTTCGTATTCTCAAAAATCATATGTATATGCATGACCGATATTAAGAGGGTTAACTTTTATGCTATTTATATTATATTATATATATATATATATATACATAACTGAAATCATATCAAATTCAAAAGTTAGCTCACTACTAAAACCGTTTCCCAACTCTCTGGAAGCCTACGTTCAAGTCTTATTCGATCATATGTATGTTTATAAACTTCTATCAACATATGTCATTATTTTTATACAAAAAGGAAAACAGAGAAACATATAGTATTGAATTAGATGTGATTCAATTATCAAGATTATGCACAATCTCTTGAACAAATGTCATTATTTTTATAAAAAAAAGAAGACATATAATATTGAATTAGATGTAAATTCAATTACATAGGCAGTGTAGAGACATCACAAAAGAAAGATACAAGTCGACCATACAATCCAAGAGGGGCAGTAATTATTCCTTTGCTAGAATTAACTTCCTTAAAGAGCCATATTCTCTTCGATTGACTTGCAAAATGATGAAAAGCATCTGGTTGACCCATAGTAATTATGAACTGAACTTGATTTGGTGCTCTAACACCCCCAATTATGCATTGCCCATCCTACATTAATTATTGCCTAACAATTAAACCATACTTTTATGTCAATGGATTAATTAACATCTCAAAATTCAAAATCAAAATGACCTCTGGAGTAATAATTGTCTCTTGTATAATTGCATAAGAGAAAGACACCCGTCTGCTAGTTATGATAACTTCAACTGTAAATAATAACAAGGGTTAGGGTTTCTCTATTGACTAGAATTGAAATTGAAAAAAAGTATAATTTACCGTAATCAAACATATGATATTCAGAGATGATGTTGGAGAATACTTCAGAATCCATGGTAACAAAAGCAGATAGATCGATTTGGCCAATCCTCAAGGGACGGGCGATCGGAGTCAATAGGAAATCAACATCGCGAAGAAGCCCTAGAAATCAGAATTACATGCAAGAAATCAAATAAATAAAAATCTTTGAAAAAAAAAAAGAAAGAATTAAAGAAGAAGTAGAAGAAGATTTACCGTTTGGTCCTTCGAATTTGAATTGGGCGTGATTGTAACGGAAGCGTTCGATCGAGAAGATTAGAGAAGTGTAACCAGATTCCATCAATTCTACGGCTAGAGGGAAAAGATGAGTTAGGCGGAACCAGAATAGTTGACGAAGGTCATCAGAGTAGAAACTATCGAAGAATGGAGGCAAGAGTTGAAGTCCGAAGGCGCTGTGAATGGAAGCATCTGAATCCGCCATTATGCAAAACATGTCAGGTGAAAACATTGCATCCGCCATTATATCCACCAATCCCAATGTTATCAACGGATTTATCAAAACCTTCATATCGTTGACGGCCACTCTGAATGACCACATCCTCCTTTTCTTAAGATTTTTTGCAAAAATGGAAAAGGAAGTTGACGAGCACAAGAATTTGGTACTATCTTTTGCCCTTCTCTCCTTTTATACTAACTTTCTTAGTAAAATATTTCAACTTCAATTTTTTACTGTAAAAAGATCACTTCAACTTACCAGGGAAGTTATTATAAATGCCAACTTTTTTTTTTATTTTATTCATTTGGTTATATTTTAAAAAACTAAATTCATTGTATCCTCATGTGATAAAGGTCCCAATAACAAAAATCTTAACCACATTCTATCGGTTTTGATACTATCAAAGATTTGGATTTGGATGTTCATTTTGATTTAGAATCAGAATCAAAATGGACTAAATCACCTTCCTTAAGCTTTGATGGCAATGGGTCCTTTATCTCTATGGTGGATAATCCGTAATGGTATCGTATTTATATGTAAATGTGCTTTTCATTTTCGATGCAATGATATATTCAATTATATGACTAATGAGTTCTTTCAAGTTTCTTAAGGTGAGTTAGATGGTGATCACTCATTTGGATTAGGTTTTAGCCCTACAACAAAGCAATACAAATTATTTCAGAGTTACCTACTCATTCTTTATTGATGGTACCTACTCATCGATAATGGATGTTTCACTTTAGTAGAAGAAGTGAAACTAATCACAACTATAACCAATGACAACAACTTCACTCTATCCCTCTTCTCATGTACAGTAGTGCTTACTTGAATGGTGTCATCTACTGAATAGGAAGAACAAAATTCGATAAACAAGATAAGTATATCAAATATTCAACGTTGAAACTGAACAAATTGAATTGAGTCTTGTCTTGGATATTTTTGGTCCTTTTCTCCACCTCCTATGTATTCTTGAAGCAAATTAATGGCAGCATTTATGCATCTATTTTCATCAACCCAAGCACTTATAATTCTGCCATTCAAATGTGGAAGAATATGCAAGAGAAAGATTTGTGGATTTGTGGATTTGTGGATTTGTGGATTAGCGGATTTGTTATTGATGACATACCAAATAATTAGGGCTCCTTTACACTTATTAAAGCCTTTGAGAATGGAGAGGTATTGTGTATGGTTAATCTTGATTTTTTTTGTTGGTATAATTCTTTTACTGGGAGCAAGAAGATTATGACTAATAGAATATTTGAAATTGTTTCAAAACATTTTGGTAGGAGAAGAGACATGATATTAGAAGGAATAGAACACATAGATATTAGAGTGATTGTGATTGTTGGTAAGATTATGTTTTCTTCTTCTTTTATTGAACAATCAAACTCTCTCAAAATTATTTATAATTATTTTAAGACAAGATTGTTTATTATTTTAATCAATGACACATGTAGTTAAAAAATTATGTAATTTGTAAGGGTTCAAATGTAAAAACATGTTAAATATATTATCTAATTATTTTTACTCTCACACCATTAAGATACTAAAACAAATTGTAAGATATTAAATCTAAGTACGTAATCAACTTAATTCTTATAAAAAATTCTTGCAATGTTTAATCATAAAGGACACAACAAACTCAATTCTTCTACCTAATTTATCAACTTTTTAATTTAGTTATATATGTCCCTAATATTTATGACTTTTTTTAGTTCTCATTTTTGTTCATCATATTGTGATCTCGAAAGCTTTCATTTTCATCTCTTTTGTGTATTTTACATTTAGTTAAATAAAGTATTTATTATTATATTGTGATCTTGAAAGCTTCCATTTTCATTTAGCTTCTTTCCTTTCCCGTTTTTTTTTAACTTCTTTTTATAATTTTTATTAATTCCCTTCTTTCTTCCCTTTTTTTTCTTTTTAGATTGCCTTTTCGTTTTAGTATTGAAATTCTCACATATTACTTTTGGTATTTTTTAATTTTAAAAATATTGAGTTTAATTTATTTCTAGGTTCTTAAGGGATGTTTTTAATTAAAAAAATCAATTATTTTATAGTAAATTCTGATTCAATTTGTTTTCAAGATTTCTTGAATCTTAAATGTTTCAATTATAAAATCTCGGTCTAATGGTCTACCTAGATGCACCGGAAAAAACTAAAACAATCTATAGTTGAAATTTTTTATTATTTTAGAAAATCTCGTGCTCGATTTCACTCGAGAAAAACAGATGATGAAAGGAAAATTGACAAAACTAGCACCATTTTGGTTTTATATTTCAAGACTACATATCACATTTTTAGAAAACTCAAGACTACATATCACATGTTTAGAAAACTCATAATTTTGTTTTTATTGGGTCAATCTCGACAGAGATCAATCGTGAGATTCTTCCCAAATTTAAAAAACTTTTTGATGAAAATTTCCCGATCTCTCTCCAAGTGACTGAGAGAGTGTGTTTTTCATTAAAAATTTGAAATTGAGGTTAACTCTTTCAAATCAATTTTGCCATGATTGCCTCGAGCTAAAAAACATAAAAATATGATCTCGAGCTAAGGTTGCCCCGAGATGTCCACGAGTTTAAAAAAAGTTATAAAATGAAAGTACTTTTCGCTTTTTTTTTTTTTGGGGTGTTAGTCATTCCTTAGTCAAATATATAGAAAAAAAATTATAAGAAGTTTTAAATTTTAAAAATACTTTTACTGATGTTGAATGATTTTTTCTAACTCATTTCAAAAGTAATTAACCATAATTAAGTATAGATTCTATGGATAAACATTAATTAGGCAAACTTCCATCTTAAAGCATGCTTTGTTAATAAAATAAAACCAAAAAATAAGAAAAGTCCACAGTACGTAGGTGCTACTTTTCCAATATTTGAATTCAGACATGAGGTCATAAGAACCTCTGCACTCGCCTTTCTACAGTTATCTATGCTCACTTCACCTATTCTAGGTTAGAACTCACATTTGCTTATTGGACTTCCATGGAAGTTATAATTTAGTCTCTAAAATTTAATATAACAAGATCGATAGACCCTATACTCCTATGGTATAGAATTGTAGAAGTGAAATACTTGAACTTCAGTATCTTTAGTCCCTAAACAGTGAATTTGTCTAATGATCTGCAAGGTGATTGATTTGGTTAATAACCGTTCCTTCAAAGACACAAAGGCATGAATAATAAAGTGTTAGGTTACCACCAAATATGAACACTCAATAACAACACAAAACACACTAAAAAATGGAAATGTATATTATAATATTAAAAGAAGTTAGACATTCAAGAGAGCTATTCTCTCCCAATTCAGAGAATTCTTACTAAAATGACCCACCGCCCCCTCTAACGATTTTGGATTAAAATTGAAGTCTAATGAACTTCCAAACTTCCTCCCAATATCTCTCTACCCCTCCAAAGATCCTACTTTTTTAAGAACACAAGGCCATAGGTAAAATGTA
This sequence comes from Cucumis variabilis, assembly GCA_037974545.1. Lineage (NCBI taxonomy): Eukaryota > Viridiplantae > Streptophyta > Magnoliopsida > Cucurbitales > Cucurbitaceae > Cucumis > Cucumis variabilis. The sequence goes on from JBBPDI010000004.1 coordinate 24,818,241, forward strand.
TACCCAAAAGCAAATATTGAAGGGAAAAGGCAAACAAGGCCGCAGGTGAATACCTCTTGTTGGTGAGTTTCGATCAACTCCATTTTCTTCTCCAATTCAGCTTGGGTCTCAACCACCCTTGAAACCTCATTAATTTAAATTCAAATAAATGCATTAGAGCAATCTATCTTTCTCATATTCCTTTTTGACATTTAGATAGAGAGAACTCTCTTTCCATGGTGGGTTTCCACATTCTTCAGAATATTTCATCTTATCAATAAATGTGTCACTAAGAAGAAAAGAGACAACTTTTAAATAAAAATAAATATATAATAATAGTTCAAGATAACCCATTTGATCAATGAAGATATAAAGAAAAAGAAATTAAGTGAATCATTAAGATACAAAGAGTCCAGTGTGTACATTTTTCCCAAAAAGAAAACAACACTTTTCATCAATAAAATAAAATAAAAGGACACTAATGCTCAAAGTACAATGAAACAAAAACAAAACAAATACACATGCAACAAAATACAACCAATTAAGAACTCAGGAAAAGACTGCAGAAGATTTAAAAGACGCAACAGCAAAAATAATAAAAAAGAAAATCCCTTTGAAGGCCATCCTAATGAAGAATTCTCACCAGTTTATCGAGTAAAGAGCACCAGTACAAAAACCAAAGCACCAATATGCAACACAAAGAAGACAAAATATGCCACTCGAGATCCGAGATCCAGTGTGTACTTTGATGCCTTCTTTCACATTGAAGATTTTGAAAAATATTCTTTTTGTTTTTTACAAAAAACAAAAAACCTAAGAAAAGTAGTTCCGAGCAAAATATAAATATGAATAGATAAAAAGAAATTAAAAAGAGAGATGGTGAGTGTGACATTCTTTTTATCTAGTAGTTTAGGTTACTTTCAGGGTGGTCGTTCCTGTGAAAAAGACTTGTAATTATTTCCCTTTCCTCATTTCTGCTGATTAGGCCTACTTTCCATTAGCCTCTTTGGTTAGTTTGTCTGTTGCAGCTTTTCAATTCTTTAAATGACCCTTGAAATAACAAAAATTAGAATCAGTTGGGAGACGAAACATTGAGGTAAAATTGAACTGAGAATATAATTGTCCGGAAAAACTTTGTATAGTGCTGTGAACACTTAAATTAAAGATTTTCTAACAAATATACTCAGAGAGTTCATCTCCTCCAAACTAGGATCCTATGAAAGACACAGGGTGAATAGTACAAGAATCCGATGGTCCAAAATTTCATTAGCTAGAACTATCCTTTCTTATAATCATTTGCACATGTTTTGATAGATCAGACATAATAACAAATTAAATTTCATATCTCATTGAAGATGTGATAGTATTTTGAATAATTGTGTATTTTATTGATTTATTCCCAATAATACAAATTGTATATATAACCAAAATAATACATCCTATATGGAAATAATAAATACACTAATATACTGCAAGATTTTAGTTAAATTGTTCTAATTTCGGTAATACCCTCCCTCAAACTCAAGTTGGTAGAGCAGAAGTCACCTTGAGTTTGTGAAGTAACAAAGTGAAACGTGGAGAAGGGAGAGCTTTAATTTGGTGAAGATGTCGGCAGGTTGGTCAATGGTGGAGATGGATTGGAGATGGAGAGTGTTGCTCTGGAGATGATGGCGAACAAAGTGACAGTCGTTCTCAATGTGCTTTGTTCGTTCATGAAATACATCATTGTGTGCAATCTGAATGGCACTGTGGTTATCACAATGAAGAATAGTGAGTGATGTCTGTGGGGATCCCATATCATTAAGTAGCCAACGAAGCCATAGTAATTCTGAAGTGACATCAGCCAGAGCACGATATTCAGACTCAGTGCTAGAACGGAAAACAACAGATTGTTTCTTGCTGCGTCAGGAGATAAGAACATCACCTAAATAGAAACAATAACTAGTGGTGGATCTTCTATCAGTGGGATCTCCCGCCCAATCAGCATCAGAGAATCCAGACAGGACCAGAAAGGACTGTGAGGAGAAGTGTAGACCATGACCCAAAGTTCCTTTAATATAGCGTAGAATACGAAGGACAGCAGTGAAGTGAATAGTTCGAGGGGCAACCATGAATTGACTGACAATGTGAACTGCAAATGCAATATCTGGACGGGTCACAGTTAGGTAAATAAGGCTACCAACAAGTTGTCGATACAAAGTAGGATCGTCAAGAGGAACACCATCAAAAGGAGTGAGTCGCACATTTGGATCTAGAGGTATTGAGGATGTGGTAGAGTTAGTAATACCAGATCGATTGAGGAGGTCAAAGGTATATTTAGCTTGAGATAAGTAATAGCCATCAGACAAAGAAGAGATCTCAAGGCCAAGAAAATAGCTGAGAGTTCCTAAATCCTTCATCTCAAAATGCTTACCCAGGTAATATTGCAAGTCAGATATTGCTTGAGGGTCATCACCTGTGATAATCATGTCATCAACATATAACAAAAGGAGCACAATA
>JBBPDI010000004.1:25220200-25233797 GCA_037974545.1 Cucumis variabilis
GCCGGTTGAGAAATTGAAGAGAAGAGGATGATGCTTCCGCATCTAAAGAAGGGGTTGGGTTTCTTGGAGGTGTTCTTGGTCACCATCAAGCCCTTTCTCAAAGGTGCTCGGATACCAATTGATGCAAGACTAAGATGCTTGGAAAAAGCTTGGAGAAGATGTCTTACTGACAATTGAATGATTAATAAAAAGGATGTCATGGTTCCCTTTAACTAGACCCAAAAAGAAAGTGCGGTTTCACATCTAACTATCTAACTAGTTAACTAAATGTAACCTCCTCTAAATCAATCCAAAGGAGAATGATGGTTTCACAACTAAACTAAAAATAATAAAGTGAGATGATTAAAATGAATGATGAAACACAACAATCTTAACAATTCGAATATTCCCAAAATTTCCCTACATAGCTTAAACTAAGCTTCCTCTATGTTGGATTTTGACTTTAAAACCCTCATCATGAACGTCAAGATAGTTACCTTCCTAAGGAAGTTTATAACTAGTCTTTTGTTTGTACTTTTTACTTCCGAACTATTACTGCATATATTCCTTGCAAAACTTTGAAGTATTTCAGTCTAGTGGTAATAATTTATGACACTGTTTTTTAGTTTATAGTTAGACATTAAGATATCACCAGCAATGAAATATCAGAAAGTTTCCTTTTGCTTTGGAACATGATCGAATTAACTTTTATTCCTGTTTCCTTTATCATAGCAAAAGAGCTGCAGCGAGTTGGGGTTTTGAATGTGCTGGGAAATCCTGTAAAGAATATCAAAGTATCGTTAACTCATCAAGACAGTTCAGATACATAAGAGATAAGAGTATATGCGTATCATTTTTATACATAACCCTGTTCTTATTCACATCGGTTGGATGAAGTTGTCGTGCTGGATTGTGGTTGCATCGAATTGTTCTAAACTAGGAATTCCCAGCTCTCGCCAACTGGATGCTTGGTGGTTCTTATAATATTCTGCCTACTATTTGTCCAAAGATATGTCTCATTTGGTTTGCAAAGATTGTAAGAAAAGAAGAACCGTTTCATCTTCCTAAACTTCCTTTTTCTTTGTTTTCTCCCTAGACCCACTTCTTTATATGTTTTTCTTTAATGGTCTATTTGAGTTTATATTGGTTTAACTATTGGAAGGATGAGTGAAGTTAAAATTTAGATAGATTCATAATCTCTTCAACTTTTCTCAATTTGGTCTATAGTATTGTATTATACCTTAAATAATCAGTTAAGTCCTTATAAAAATTTGTTAAAAGTTACTGATGTTCTTAATCATTGCTTTGTTTACAATTTAAACACACGAACAACTTGATTTTGAGAGAATAAAAATATTCAATATGTGTAACATATGGGTATTCTTATATATGAGAAAGACCTATTACAATTGGTAAATAATAAAGACCACTCTAAAGAAAATAATTGAAGAAATTAATATTTATACATATATTGAAATTTCAACACTTGCCCTCAAGCTAGTTTGAAGATATTTTAGCTTGAAGATATTTTTCACAGCCAGTTTGTTAACTAATTTGTCAAACTCGTTCTTCAAAAGAACTATAGTTAGCATTTCAACAAGTTGCTCTAACGTACGAAGATAAGGAATACATACCTGCTTCAATCTTCTCCTTGATAAAAGAAACTTATCAACCTTGATATGTTTTATATTATCATGTAAAAACAAAATAGATTCTTCAAGGATTCTTTATCTATATACCTCACAAATCCCACGAGCTAAGATTCTAAATTCTACTTCAACGCCATTCCTAGCACCATATTCTATTCTTTCACTTTTCTAATTAACAACCAACATAGGAACAATAACCTAGGTTGATCTTGTATCTAAAGAACTTGACCAACCTACATTAGTATAAACTTCGTTATTTTCATTATTTGGAAGTGATCATGTCTTTTGAATAAAATGTCTAGTCTAGGCGATTTTTTCAAATATATTAAAAATCTGTAGGCGACTTCAAAATGAATTTGTCTAGAAGAATGCACAAAATTGATTAACCAAACTCTTGACATATGTTAGATCAAGACGTGTATGTGATAGATAAATCAATCTTCTAACATATCATTAGTAGAACTCCTTATTCTTTATTTCTTCAGCTTTGCTACTTTCAACTTTAGATGGTTCAACTGGGGTTTCTACAATCCTGCAACCAAGTAACCATGGTTCTTTAAGTAAGTCAATAACATACTTCCTTTGATTAACAAATGAAATATATCCTTCCTCAATCTTGCAAATTTCATTCCTAGGAAATATTTCAATGTTTCTAAATCCTTCATTTGAAATGCTCGAGCAAATTTTTTTCTTAAGGTCTGCTAAGCTTCATCATGTGTGAGAATAATACCATCTACATAGATAACTAAAATTGAGATTTTATTATTCTACCAGTGTTTATAAAACATAATATGATTGGCTTGATTTTGAAGAAATCTATAGTTGAATACAATTTTTTCAAAATGTTCAAACCAAGTTCTTGGAGACTATTTAAGGCCATAAAGATATTCTTTTAATACATTTTACCACACCCAAGTTCATTTTCAAAACTTTGTGATAAACTTATAAATACCTCTTCCTTGAGATCACCATTCAAAAAGGTATTATGATCGATAGAAATAAGAATGAGAGAAGAAGAAGAATTACCAGTTTCATTTATCAGAGTCTTAGATTGGCTTCCCAAAGGATCAACTATCCTGTAAGGTTTATTGATAGTTGGCAATGAAAATTTTCAAGAAACACAAATTTTCTTGTGGTACAAGGTCAATATCGTTTAGTATAGATCACCTCATTTTGTTAACCTAAACTTCTTTTTAGGAGTGTCAATCTAAACTTTTGAACACATACCTAAACAAAACTTTGTTAGGTATACATACATTCAACTTTTATTTTGTGTTTGTTTTTATCTAGCCTCCTTTTCCACCTAATTTAGGAAACAATAACAAAAACAAAAGCTGAGACGAAAAAAAAGAAGGTGATTGTTGGAGGGAGGAATAACAACAACAAAATTACATTAAATGAATAATGAATATGAATGCACTCCTCAATTTGAATCAAATGAACGAAACAACGTAAGTAAAGAAGGTTGAAGTTTTGTAAGATTAAAAGAAAATGTAACGAAAGGGAAAATAGGGAAAAAAAGTTACCTTAAAAACTTATTATTGAAAAAATTCAAAATTCAAAGTTCAAATTTTAATTTGATTAAATTCGAAAAAATTTAAACTAAAACCAGTTTTTTTTTATTCGACATATTAAGCGAGTAAATTTTAATGCGTGATAAGAACTTATTTACGAACAACAAAGACTTCACTAATAGTGGATCAAAAGTACATCACACATAAGTACAAGTCTCTTTAACTTCAAAAGTACAACATTCTAAGATGATAGTTTGACTCTTCTTGTCTAGCTCTACATGTTACGCAAGTTGACAATGATCACTACCAAGTGATGCGTTTGCAAAGGGCACGATAGAAAATCAGGGCTGCAAGTTGAACACGGGATGTCATTCGCTACTTGAGGGGAAATACAATAAAACATTTGAAAGGTTAGATGAAAAACGTCTAGAAAGTGGAGTTCTTTATTTATAATTTTATAAATTACATTTTTTCTTGACGTGTTATAATCATTTCATCAAATCATGCGATATAAAGATTTCACATTTCAATGTTAGATTACTGAGTTCAAAGCAAGTCCTTTCAATGTGTTAGGTAAGTAATACAATTTAAATCTCATTATCAACATTTACAAATTGCACAGAAGATCATTTCTTGTTTATATATAGAATTTAAAGCTCATATAGTGTGGAAACACATTCATCCTTATAACCTCATCATCATATCTCAGAATCATTCTGTTATATTAATTATATCTTTATACCCTTTCTTTAACTCAAGCATTTGCCACACTCATTTGCCAAGTTTCAACTATGTAAAGTAGTTTCAACGCATTTAGCAAGTTTTCACCAATTCCATCACGCATAAGACGTTTTCCAATACCATATCACACAACAAACAATGGGCATCACATGCCAGATCACACAACAAGTATGGGGCATTCTATTTCAGATCATACAACAAGAATAGAGCATCTTAACCCAGATCACAAAGCAAGGATAAGGCATCCCCCACTAGAAAACACAACAGGCATGAGGCATCTCATCACATGGGGTACAAGGATCATCTTATTTCATCATTTCAATTCACATCATAAAACTTATACATTTATAAATCACATATCTTTGGAGAACATAATGAAAGTTATATATCTCAAGGTTTCAATAGAACATACTTAAAGATTTAAACACAATAAAAATCTTTTTTTCTTTTAAAAAACATTTTAAAGAAGAACCACTTACAAATAATTTAGCTTCTTTGCCTACTCCTTAGCCCAAACCCTCATTCATTTCCTTGAACTGCGTGTCAAATTCAAGTTTCTTAAAATCTCATGAAATCGTGGGAGTTCTCTTAATTATTCTTTCTTAAATGATCATAAAGTAAAAGTAATTTCACAATGGTCAGACTTCACCAATTTATAAACCTTTATAGTGACATTTTTCATGAAAATGATGACTTCTGCCAGATGGTGAGAGTTAGCCAATGCCAGAACGCTACATTTTACTGTTATCTCCTTATCCTGAATTCATTTAGGCGACAAGGTTAAACCAGTTCATTGGCCTTCTTATGCAAGGATGACTTCAACTACTTCATGGTGAAGCAATCTTATATCATGACAAGGATCCCCTCCTAATCTTTTCTTATCGCACAATAGTTTTTATCGCGTAGAATGTCTTCGCCTTATGAGATTTTATCATATAAGGGTAGATCACAATCATAGTCTCACATTTTAGATTTGGTACAAGATCATGTACCAAAATCGTTTAAATATTGGCGCACTATCGTGTATCAATATCAAAACAACCAGTCGTTTATTCTAGATAGACTACTATCATTGTCTATCTTAAATAGATAAGCGATAGATTCAAGGGAGAGTTTACATGATCTAAGGAAGAAATATATTATTCAAAAGTTTGTATCATTTTTATATAAAATATAATTTTAAACAAAACTTTCAACAATAAGACGTAGATATCCATTCAAAGTGAAGTAGAGATCCAGAGGTAATTTTTTTTATAAATAATTTCCTTTGTGTTAAATGAAGTATATATTTGTTTGAGAGATTTTTTTTAAAGAGAAAATTTTAACAACCTAGAGTAGATATCCCTTGATGTGAACCACAAATTAGAGATAAAATTTGTTTGTCTTTTTTTTTAAAAAATCATTTAATTTAATTTGTCAAAGATAGTTGCAATTTTTTTAATGATTTAAATGTAAATTTAAATTGTTTAACCCTACAAGAAATCACTAAATGAGGTAAATGGAAAAAACATCTCTAAACCCCTTTTAGATAGTACTGGTTTGGAACTATGTGTGATGCACATAATTTTAAAATATAACCTCATTTATAAAAGTTGATATGTGTCACGCTGCTTGTTTTGGTGTATGTTATATTTTAATCAGGCAGCATGGTCGCAGATTTGATATAATAAACTCTAATTGAGCGACTACTAGGTAGCTAAATAGAGATATGTGTTAAAAGGTGCACTCCTATTCATGTGTTGCTAAATCACTAAAGGTAAACATTATCATGCAAGTTTTCCTCTCTATCGTTCAAGTGTAAGCGAAGAGAGGTTTTCTTGTAAGTCCATGGCTGAACACGGGGAATTTAAGCTCCTACATTGTCCTATTGTGCAACTAAATCACGCAGTATAAATTATACAGTATGGGTATGGACAATATACTTTCTATACTTAGCTATTTACACTATGGTGCTTTGACGGTGCAAGATGACATGACGAAATGAGGAAAAACGAATAATGAACTCATTATAGACATGGCGATAAAGTCTAATTATCTAAATGCAATACATTGTGCTTAATGATTCAAGGCGATACAAAGCATACTTTAACTCTGAATTAGGGCGAGCTGCCTCTCATCACTTTTCGTTATACTTGCTTGCCTTTCGGGATCCAAATACACAAAGTTAAACTATAATTTATATTTAATCATTTTATAGGTATTCTAAGTTATTTCTCCTTGATTAAGGGGGGCGATCTCTCGATGCTTTTGCCACACACATTGTCATTTCTGCAATGTATCCGAAGGATGAACTTGGTGGTAAGATTGCATCGCTGCAACCTTCTCTATCAAATATACAATGTTTTTAACATCCACACTTAACTCAACAACACTTAAAATACAAACATTATGATTCTCTACACATTAAATTAAAGCACATTCTATTTCTAGCAAGCTAATTAAACAGATCAAAGAAGGCAAGAAACAGAAATATGGGAAAATGGAAGAAGAAAAGTAATGCATTGAATAAAATAGCTTTAGGCCTCTCAGCCATGGAGTACATATTACAATACAATACAATGTAAATACAAAATGGAAGACAAAATAAAGAAATACGCCTCAAAGTATGATTTCTCATCCTCTTTGGCTATGATTTTTGTCTATTGATGAGAGAGAAGATGAGGTGGGAAGAACTCTCTCTCTCTTTTGTTCTAGGATCTCACCTAGAAACTCAGAAAATTAAAGGGAGGATGGACGATGTTTGAGCTTGCTCTCTGACTAAAAGTATGCACACCTTATTCTGAAGTGAGAGGCTTCATTTATAAGCAAGAGTTGATGTTGAGTACAAGAGACCACACGTCATTAATGCTTCTGAAAAGCTGCATCGACGTCGTGCAGACTGTCCTTTTGTCCTTTTTCAAACTTTCACACAACCAATTTTTGTTTGCTAGTGCTCTAAACACCTAGCTTGGTTCTTTGTTCTCACATTGATTGAACGCATCTTCTTGCGTAGATGTTATCTCGCAAAGCATCACTTATTTTGCCTAGAAATCTTGCGATAAGAACACTAAAATGCAGTAAAACAGGGATAAAGCTCTTTCATGTTATGTTATTCGTAAGTTTGTCAAATAGTCTACTTTTTCCTTTGTTTTTTTCTATTCTTATGCGTTTAGACTTCATTATTTTACATACAAGACTACAATAACTTGTATTTCTACAATTTATCACACACCCTACCCAAAGATCTCACTTCATGTGATACATGTGCCAGCATGACCACCTAGATATTCAACGGGATTCTCTTTGCAAGATAACACATAAAATGCCAAGTAAGCAAAATAAACACCCAACACACACTTAATGCGAGATGAGAACTCATTTGAAATCACAAATACTTCATTGATACTTAATAAAAGAGTACTTGTACAACAAACACAAAAGTTCCTTCAACTGAAATCTATACAAGTCTCAAATCAATAATTTGACTTTGCTCACCTAACTCTACATGCTATGCGATTTGATAGTGGACACCCACCAAATTGATGTGTTTCACGTATGGCATAATAGACGATCAAGATGACAAGTTAAACTCTGGAGGTTCTTCGCTACCTTGGGGGAGGGATAAAATAGAACATTTGAGAGATTAAAGAAAATGTTTAGTGGGTGGGATTTTTCACCAACACCTCTAATAACTAAGTTTTTGTCATAACGCGTTGTAATCCATTTTACTAGATCACGCAATATAAGTAGTTATGTATTTTAATAATAAAACATTGAATTCAAATCAAATCATCTCATTAACGAACATTTAGATATCATATAAAAATAGTTAATTTTCAAATAATTCACGATAACTTATATCTCATAAAGAATATATCTTGTATATAACATCATATAAATTCAGTACTAGAAATTTGAGTTTTAACGATGCAAAATTTGCGTCATAAAAAGTTTCAACGACATAATTTTTGCATTATTGAAGCCTCTGTCAAGAAAGGCTATTTAACGACATTTCGAAAAAAGTGTCGTTAACAAGATTGTGTCATTAATACCCTTACCTTGACGCAATAAATGTCACCATTATCTGTAACTTGACACCAATATACTACCATCAATACCCTTATATTGACACTTTAAATATGTCGCATTTACCTATAACTCGACATAAAAAAATATCAGTTTTTCGTTACTTAGAATTCGTGAACCATGAGATCGATTAACTCCATTTATGCATTGATCTTAAACTTGGCAAACAAAACACCTATGCTTTAAATGACATTTTAACTCGACATAAAACCTTAGTAATTTATCTATAACTCGACATAAAACATCGACTTACCCCCTCCCCCCTCCCCCCCCCCCCCCCCAATACAAAAACACTTTAATATTAAACTTATGAAACAAAACATCTACACTTTAAATAAAACTTATTAAAAATAAAAAAAAAAACCACTTAGAATAATGAAACAGATTATATTTGTCGAGAAGTGCAAAATCGTATGGTGATCTGTTGTTTTAAATAGAATCTGAAATAATTACTTGTGAACTTTAGGTTCTACAGCTTGGGACATTAACACATCAATAATCTTTTTCATCATAGCCCCATGTCTGCAAGGATGTACGACACATGCTTTTTAGGTAGATGGGGATGGTCCTCAATGGTCACCTGTATCCTTAAGGTTGAATTTAGAATATAATTGGAAAATCATGCTTCACATGACACTGGAAAGGACAAATTTGTAGACAATGAAACAAATGTATGGGTCCTCCAGACTCCTCCATACTAGTTCAACAGACAAAACCAAAAGCAAATTCTTGTTGGTTAATCTTTGGTTTTGTTTGAAATACATTCAAAGTGTAATTAATTTAAAAAATAATTCATTTCCACTCGAAATAACTTCAGAAGTTGAAGTGTATTTTAAATAATTTTTATTCAAAGAATTTAAATGAAAATGAGTTTCAAACATAATCACATTATTACATATTCACAATTTACTATTTTTCGAGTATGATCTTGACTAAACCATCCTCAAGCACAAGTTCTAGTTGTAAGAGCATCCTCGACTGTCATAGTTCACAATGATTTAAATATGCATGTGCTAAAAGAAATTGGGTAAGAAAGCGAGAACTAGCAAAGCATCATATAACAATTTGTTGCCCATGTAAAAAATTTGTATTCTATTTTGGAAAAAAAAATTTGATCACAATAGAAAGGAGTGTTGATGTCAGTCATGTGTAGAGTTAGTGCTATGTAGTAGATTAATAGTATTTCAATAAATTTTTCTCCAAAGAACATAAAATACTGTATTATGAAACAACATTATTAAGTAGTAACATTCTCTTTCATGAGAATATGTTATTTCATGAATGAATATTACTTGAAATATTACAAGGTATTTATAGGAATGATAATTGTTGATAACCTTATAACTACAACAACTATTTTGAAACTAAATAACAAATTATTTAAACAGAATTATTGTGTTATCATGGCCCCTCAAACGAATGTTTATGAAGCATGAGTTTACTGGTGAGGTAGTGAAGACGATCAGATGTGAGTGGTTTAGTGAATAAGTCTGCCAGTTGCTGTTGTGTAGGGACAAACTATAAGATGACGTCTCTTCTAGTTATTCGTTCTTGAACAAAATGAAAGTCTATCTCGATATGCTTTGTCCTCCCATGAAAAATAAGATTTTTTGCCAGTTGAATTGCAGAGTTGTTGTCACATAGTAGTAGGGGTGGGTCAGCCCCAAAAACTTTTAAATCCCTTAGGATTTGTCTTAGCCAGCAGACTTCAGCAACGGTAATGGCTAAAGCTCTGTATTCAGCTTCAGTTGAGCTACGTGACACTGTGGTTTGTTTCTTAGCTCCCCAAGATATTGTATTGGAGCCTAAAAATACTATAAAGCTTGTAGTAGAGAGTCTATCATCACGATCTCCTGCCCAGTTAGAATAAGAGAATGCAATTAATTGGAGAGGTTTGATTGATGTTTTTTGGAACAGAAGCCCAGAGTTGGAAGTTCCACAGAGATATCTGAGCACTCTTTTTGTAGCTACTAAGTGTGACGTATGAGGAGAGTGCATATACTGAGAAAGTTTTCCAACTAAAAATGAGATGTCTGGTTTGCTGAAGGTTAAGTAGTGTAAAGAGCTAATCACAACTCTATATGACTGAGCATCTTCAATAGAGCATGGTTCACCAGTGTCAGTAGACGGATGGAGAGCTTTAGGAGTAGTACAAGCCTTTGCATTTGACATCCATACTTCTTTAGTAGATCTCTAATATATTTCTGTTGGGTTACATGAATATCCTTTGAGATGTACTGAACTTCTAATCCAAGAAAAAAAATGAAGGTTACCAAGATCAGTCATATCAAAACGAAATTGAACCTGAGATATTAATTCTGAAAGATACTGCTGTTGGTTTCCTGTTATTATGATATATAACTAATCAAGAAATTATAAGAAGAAATTTTAATGAGCAATATGCATTTAAACTAGAAAGACATAAATATATAACAGAAAAGTACAAAAAAAAAAAAAGTGGTGATAAACAACTGCCACTCGTTGAATCCACTATATATTCTACACCAATTACCATTAACCAATGAAGGAACTAAAAAATCAATTTCACTCCATTGCATTCATGGTCTAGATCTTCTTCAAAGTCATAATATCACACACAAATCTACCTATACAACCCACTAACAAGATGTGTACTTGAAAATTAAATTATTAATATAATTAACACTTTGTTATCAATTAATCACATTTAAATACACATACACATACACATACACATACGAACCTCATCACATCTTGTAAGCCAAACACGTGGTGTCATCATTGTCAAACTTATAGTCAACTATCTGCTTTTGAAATCCGGAAAAGCATAATTATAAAACATAAACAAACCTTCTTATTTTAGATCAAACATGAAATGAAACAATTTCCTCATATTTTAAAATTGTTTTGGCATATTCTTTTTCTGTGACTATTCCCTTCTTTAATATAATATCTTTTAAACAATTTGCCAAAAGAAGGTTTGTTTAAAACAATTTCCTCAGTATCGTTATTTTAAAATTGTTAAGAGAAAATCAAAGAGTTGAAGTTCTGCTAAAATAGCTACTCGGGAAAAAGAAGAGGAGAAGCCTTTGAAGTTTAAGTAACCAAGTAGAGTGAGTATTTATTCAAAATGATTTACAATGACTTCAAGCCTTCTTAATAAAGTGTTTGTTGATTTGAAATATTGATTTCAATACGAATATTTTCAAGAGATTTTTGGAGGAAGCTTATACTATGACTTCAAGCATGTTTTATATGTATCAATGTTTATGAAATGGTACTGTTCAAACCATTAGTTTACTTTCTATCAATGAGCTAACTGTTATGTGCACCTAAAGAGTAAAGGAATCCATGTATAAAAGATATTCATGGTGAAATAAGGTCGGACAATGCATAAAAGATGTTCATTACATCTCGGCCTGAGCAACAAGGAATGAATCAGGATATTCTCAGATGCTGATGATGAGAAGACCATCTCAGTAGTCTAAACACGAGATGATGAGTCTTTGCGTAGAGAATGATTTAGGTCCTTGGCAAAAGGAATGACTGTTGACCAATGTGTGTTATTGTGAAATGAATAATGTTTATGCGTTTTATTATGTTCATATGAAAAGATGTATTTATGCAAAGTGATATGTTTTGCAAAATAATATTTACGAAAGGCATTTTTCACGAAAACTTTCCATAAAACTTCATTGAGTCTTTTAGACCTACGTTTTAAAGTTTCTTTTATAGGCTTCAGGCATTAAGGCCAAGTAAGGAAAGGGTGAGAAGCTGTTGGATGAGAAGAGCTGCATGCGTTTTGTTTTAAGTTTAAGTGTTGTACTTATGTAGTTTGTATTAAGTGTTGCACAACGTCTTTTATGCATTGTCCGACCTTAAAACATGAAATGAACATTAAGGCATTGATGAAATGAACGTCTTTTATGCATAAAAGATATTCATGGTGAAATAAGGTAGTTTGTATTAAGTGTTTGTATTAAGTGTTGTACATCATCATTTAGAATTGATCGTTTAAATTTGGTTACCCAAATTTAAATGATTTTCTTAAAGATTCTTTTCCTATACACAACCGTTTAGATTTGACTATTTTTTGTACACATTTAGATTTGATAATCCAATATCCTAACGATTTTTTTCACGATCTTTTATATCTGGCACACAGTCTTAAAAAAAAAGAAAAAAAAAGAAAAATTGCAGAAGAAGAGAACAAAATGATGAAAAGAAAAAAAAATTTGCAGAAGAAAGAAGATGGAAAGAAAAAGCATACAAAATTATTTTAAAAAATTGCAAAAGAGAGAAGAAAGACAAAAAAAATGCAGAAGAGAAAGAAAAGAAAGATGATTTAAAGGAACGACACACTACAAGAAATAACACATATGAGAGCTAATGAAAAAGGCTATAATAGACTTTTTATAGTCTTTTTCGAAAATCCTGACAGTCCATGATTTACGTGAAAAAACAATTAATAATTCAATAATCTATGATGGGCATGCAAATAATCATTATACTTTTCATGTAAACATTCCCAAATATTCATAGGTTATGCAAATCACTATAATCCACAATAGCTTTAGACTAAACTATGGCTACCCTTCATAAATTATATCAGTAACTCATAGCTAAACCAATAGTTATCCATCACAATTATCACAATAACTCATAAGCTAAGCAAATAATTCATTAGTAATGGATTCGCAGCAAACCAAATAATTCATTAGTAATGGATTTGCAGTAAACCATCACATAGTCTAATTCACGACATACAATCTATAATAGGGATGAAAACAATTATCACACTTCACAACAAGCATAGAGTACAATTCATACCGTAAGCATATGCAAATAACTATCCTTTACACTCAGTCTAATCTAATGGCTACCCTTCACAATTTAACAAGTAACCATAGACTATACAGATAATTCACCATCGCAAACATATCACAGACTATGCATATAGTTTTATCACCATTATCACAAATAATCCAACCCTAGGGATTTAGTAGGTAGTAGAACCCCCACTTTAGGTTATGCTATGTTTCGACAAACAAAACTACAATTCCACCTATGCATAACCAAAATTAAATTAACAATTTTTGCCAACAAATTACTAATTTAATTACCTTGGCTTACCAAACTTACCTTATGGAAAAATTCACACTTTAAATCCTCCAAGCTTTGTCAAAGAGACTTTTCAAAGGCATGTAACCAAAATCAATTTCAATAATAAAGCTAATTTAAAGTCTTAATTAACCATTAATGGGTATTAAAATCCCATAATAAAATTCCAAAACATTCACCTAAACTCATCAAACTAAGACTGATGAGCGACAACAATAGAGAGCAACGACAGCTAGGGTTTCTTAGAAAAGAAGATCAAGAAAACCTTTCGGGTGTGTTTGGGGTGGGGAAAAAGTTGGGGGGAAAGGGTTATATAACCCTTTCCTTGTTTGGGGCAAGGGTTATCATAACCCTTCCCCAATTTCCTCAATCCTTCCTTAATTTCCTCAATCCTTCCTTATTCTTTACTCAATCCTTTCTTATTCCTTCCTAAGTATAATTAATCAATTTAAGTTTAAATATTATTTAATTCTTTTTTTATTTATAATTTTTATACTTGCGAGTTTTGTTAAAAATATTTTTATTTAAAAAACACAACTTGTTTTAAAG
>JBBPDI010000004.1:25569288-25580202 GCA_037974545.1 Cucumis variabilis
ATATGTTACATATTATGCATATTTGCTTCTGCAGGTCAGCAAGGAGTTAGGATTTCATAGAGTTATGCAGCTTCGGTTTATTTTATTTGGGGGACAACAACAACCATAGTTTTGTTCGTTGCATATCTCACTAATTAAATGGCGGGCTGTTGATCATGCCCATAGCCATATCCATGTCGTATGTCCAACAGTCATCATTTTCTATCATTGCCTCAATCTGCAAGCAAGAAGAAATGTCATTGTATAACTTTTAAATTCCTAGTTTCAAGATTTTGTTTGCTGTTCCATCTAGAAACAGAGCAATGTGCAAAAGCAGAAGAGCATAATTCTCATACAAGTTTTGTTACCCTACCCCAATGAATAAGTGCTCAGAAGTAAGCAGTTTGTTGGAATCGCTCCACATATTTAGAATTCAGGTAAGGTTTTCTATCTTTACTTAGAGATATACGTATACTTATTGAAATTAGCTTTAAAAGAATTCTTAATACCACAGCATATGGCAACTAATTTTGATTTCTTATAGCAATTGTGATTACCAAGGAAAAATCTTCAATTGCTATTGAATTGTATGTCAATTCATCCATCCTTGAGGATCAAGCAGTTAGTTGTAGAATGTTAATGTTTGAGTCTCTGGGTGTGAACTCCCTGGACTCCAGACATTCCAGAAAGTTGTAGCCTTGAGAAGTCAATTGAAAACTTGAGAATCAAGAAGTTAGTTCTCGTTTCCAAGTTGATAGGCTGTTTAAATATATTTGAGGAAGTCCTTGAATACATAGACCTTCCTACAAAGTTGTGGACGGTTTCAAGTTCCCATCCCTTCCTCATTTACAATCACCCCCGTATATCAATGTTGTGATTTGGTAAAGAGTCTATGAGAACGGAGAAAAAAAAAAAATTCTTTTCTACCATTCTTTAATTTGTCCTTGAGTTATATCCTTCCTACTTTTCCATTTTTTTCTTTTTTTCTGCACACTAATTTGTGGACGAGTTAATTATAGAATGACCAATGTACAATATTCCAAGCTAAATCTCTTTGCTTTTTCGTTATCCGATAAGAGGAAAGCACAGGCATGCATCTGATGGATAGTGGAGAAAAGTTATCCAAACTTGGGAAGAATTCTGGCTTGCCTTAATTTAGAGGCTTTTGTCTACACAAGAAGAAAGTGTACACAAGCATCAGAATTCTGGCTTGCCTTGATTATGAGGTTTTTTCCTACCCAAGAAAGAAGTGTACGCAAACATCTTTCAGAACTTTGACAAAAAGGGAGTTTGAGGTATTATTTTGAATCCATCAACAGGTAAACCATTGCCAAAATTACCTAACTTGATGGAGGAACAAAACGTTGTGAATGGCTTGAACACATAGATTAGAGTAGGGGAAAGAGCAGCGATCTTGACTCTCTCTCTCTCTCTCTTTATTAAAACCTTATTTACTTCACATTCCTATTTACATCTCCCAGAACTTCACCTGCTTGATTGTTTCTTAATGACTCCCCACCACCGCCCATCGGAGATAATACCAATGCTGGTGACATGACAGCATAGAGATATAAGCACATCTCTGCATAATGTAAGTCACCTAGTTACAAGTTAGGCGGTAGGCCTAAATTTAGATCCCTTACCTTAGCCAGCGTTAACCGAGGAAAATGGAATACTGGATGAGGGGTGCTCGTGAGCTGCAACTCTATTTGGTGAGCAACTTGTCAGAAGTCTCTCTTTTAATCATGTGACAAGGCCATTGAAAGAAGGAGAATCTCTCCTTTTGGTTACCTAGTACTAATAGCTTCGACCGGCTCTTTCGGTTCTTCATTGTTTCAGTGTATAATTTAGAGTGTTATATAGTGCATCAGATTATAATAGTGTTATATAGCGCATCAGATTATAATGGTCTAGTTAAATTACTTCTGAACCTTGTACGTTATTCAATGAGTATGAAAGAGTCCAACATATCTAGAAAATTTCACATATCCCAAAATAGGCTTTCACATACCCTAAAAGTGCGTTCAACCCTTTAGTTAGATTACTCGTGGAAAAGTCTACATTTGCATAAATTGATCCAAAGCACACCTTTTCAAGGGGAACGTCATATAATTTTTGCAGTCAGGGTACCACTAGGGAGTTTGAATATGAGGTATAGGACAGCATATAAGACAAACATAATGGTATATCTAGGGACTTAGAAATCATTTGAAGTGATTAAAGGTTAAGTTGAAACCTCTTAGATGAATATGCAAGTGCAAAGAAATAAACTCACTCTTTGAGATTTGATTTTGTCAAGTGTGCTTTCAAGTTGATTCTCCAATTGCACCATCTGAGTTATATCGAGCTTCTTGAAATTTGGTTCTTCAACCTGACTGGAAATGAGAACATGTCCGTCAAGCTCTGACCAATTCTATTGCATAAAAAAAGACTAGTTAGAATATAGATGCCTTTGAATAGTTTGTAGGAGCTTTTTGAGTGAAACCAAGATTGTCTCATCAGATACATGGTCCTGCAGAAAGAAGATGCAAGATATATTTTAAAGAAAAAGGAGATGCAAGATTTTTCCCCTTGGTAATGAAAGCCCTCTTGGTAATGAAAGCCACAATATTCCACCAGGGGAAAGAAAAATCGAATAATGAAAACTTCATTACCACTTCGAACTGGCCTGCTTAGTATTTGTCTGGTGTGCTTGTGTTTTAAAATGAAGCACTTACTTTCATTTTTTAAAGTAATTTTTATATGATAAAAGTAGTTTCTAAAATTTCTTCAATATTGTAATGAAACACCGTTTTAAAATTTCTCGTTTGTGCTTATAAAAAGTACTTTTAGTAATGTAGTTTTTAAAAGTGAAACATATTTTTATTCCCTTCACTAGATATTGTAAATCCTCACTCACCTTTGCATCATTATCAATTAGACTTTCACTTGTCCCTTGAAGGTCGTTGTCAATTGGACTTTCATTTCTCCCTTGAAGGTGGCTTTGGTAGCGCATAATAATATTCAGTAAGCTGCATCACAATCACGAAAGAGCACAACAGAGTTAGTACTAAGAAAGTGGGGCGTAATTACATTCATTAAAGCACGTGGAAGGATAAAAGGGCAATTCAAGTAGTTTAAAGTTGAGAGCATGAACTACGATTTGTGTGCACAGGCCCAAGGTAGGATTGAAAAGGCTGCTTTGTAGAATTAAACTAAAAGCCTATTCAGTCTTCTAGCATGTCCAAGCTTGTCAATGCTAATCTTTGTACCAACATGACACATACACCATTTCCGATATGATGACCCTATAGATTTTGAAGACTTAGTTGTACGAATTCCTTATAGGAGGAAGTACCTTTCATCCGTTACAGACATGAAGAAAATGGTCATTTATTAGTGGGAAGGGAAATACTGTAGTACTCGTGTCTCTTTTAAGGATTGACAGCCTTAGATGGAGCTTTTCAAGAAAGTTCTGCTTTGGATTATTTTCTTTCAATGTATTTCTTTCACAAAATAGTCTATGATACAAATTATCATTGATACAAGTTACACTAGCACTCTCGTAAACAAGTTCTTTTTTAATTAACTAGCCACAACATCTATATGAATCAAGAGAACTGAGCACAAAAGGTGAATTTAACTTGGCAAGATTGCAATTGTATTCTTACCCATTGTTGAATTCGTGTGAACTAGAAGGCCTAGCATTACCATTGGGTACAATGGTACATTATCAACAAGGTGATAAAATAGGAAATCATCGTTATGTGATTTTGCAAGATTCCTAGGTGAATTCATGAGCGAGAATCTTCTTCAACCAACACCTCACAATCTTTTCGGAGTCAACATTCTTTTGATATCCATAAACACATCTTTAGATTTTGTAATCCATTTGACATCTTCATTTACCGCCTCAATGAACAAGGGCTCGACTGAAAGGAGAGGAGTCCTCTTTGACTCTGAATCTTGATCTTGAAGCCTTCTTGCTTTAATGGACTAGGATACTCTTATTCAAGGTCTTGATCTCTTTCCGTAGCGACTTGAGCTAGCTCATCCAATACGGCTAGGGCACTGACCGAGGAAGAAGGATACCAAGGGGAAAGGTCTGATTTCGTAAAGCTTCTACAATAAAGTCAATGAACAAGTTATAAGGACTCAATGTGAAAACTTCGGTTAATTACGGATAGTCCTCCGGATAAATCACCTGGACCTTTGTTTGAGGGATAAAGAGAGGTCTATGCCCCAGATCACCGCGTAGGAGAAATACAGGATCAAGTGCTTTAACCGCAAGGAATTTCCCTACCTTAGGACCGTTGTAGTTACTACCTTGGGTCATGTGGGTGCCCGAGATTTTCTTCAGCTGTTTAAAAGCTATTGGTGGTATTTCCAACATGTAGGTGATTGCCCAACTCAAGACATAATGCAACGAAGACTAAATCACTTAAGGGTGAGCTTTTTGTTTCTTGAATGTTGACAACACGACCTCAACTTCATATACACCCAATCAACCACACTTTTGGTCATGTGAGCACACCTATTTTTTTAGACACGTAGAACATCACTATTATAAAGAGAGGATTGCAGACGATGTGAAAGGGAGTGATACCAATTGGTGTCGTACCAAAATTATGCCCATGACAGGCATCCAACACATCTTTTGGGTTTTTCATTGCAGAAGTACCATAAATAGGTCTCAAAATTTAAACCACTTACCCGTGGTCGTCAGTTCCTTGATGTTAGGTCGTGCTCGAGTGGAGTTGTGCAACAACGGCAATAAACTTCTCAAAGATGTCAAGATTTTCTTATGTTAGAAAACAAAGTATTTCTCTCCTATTCATTCACGTTTGCCTTCATCCCCACCCAATACAATTTTCCTATTAGTCGCTTGTAAATACTTAGAAATCCAAAGTGGCCCCCAATACAAAATCATGGTATGTTGAATGCATGTGAGACAACTCCTAAAAATTCTAAGTGTTTGGAAAGGACAGGATGATTTTTGTACAACCATTTTCCTTGCTAAAGGGAATACCTAGGCACCCAAACCAGTACACTAATGTGTAATACCAAAGTCTATATCTATTTGAATGAATTCTATCTTGCAATTTGAGAAAAATAATATAGAGTTAGTTATTATGTAACTTACTAATCATTCTAATAAATTAACAGCCAATCAACTAACAAAGTAGTTTTTGTTACATCATGCCATCTTTTTTCTTATCAAAATGACTAGGCTAGCATGCCAAATCATGCTTGCACAAATGACACCAACTATAATCATCTAAAATATTAGCCTTTCAGCTTTTGTCTTTTGCACAAACGGGTATCTATATGGTCCCAAATTGGCTGGTTTGTGGCCTTGATCAATGTTATGAAATTAATTTACCGATTGACCTAGGCAAGATATCAGAGGTGTTGCTAGCAATCAAAGCACTCCTAATTGCTTTGGTGGCTCAAAACGTAAAATAAAATTATGCTATTAAATGACTTATCTTTTAAGATTTCCTTTTTTGATCCTAAGCTTGGGCTTACGTTGAGGCTAGTGACTTTCCAACCAAGGGGAACTCATCATGACAAAGGCTTGTACGTGAGAAATGTCTTGCTCTTTTCACTGTCTTACTTTGGTCACTCTCTCGTAAAATCCAAACTGTAGGGCTTTCATCAAAAGGTTGAGGTATTCGAGCACGAGTAAAGGATAAATGTTTCACTTTCTGGGCTTTCTGGGAGTAATAGGAAGGGTTGTTCAAGGATTGGGAGATTGTCGTACAAATCATCCCACCAAAGCATGTGAACTCGAGGTGGGGGCTCAATCTCGTCTCTCGGGTCCCAATCATGTCTCTATCATTCCTTTCTTCCTTTTCTCCAGTTGTGTGATAAGATGAGATTGATTCCAACTTTGACTCAATTATGTTTATACTGGTAGGAGGAGGTTGCAAGATATTAGCCATTAAGTTGACCATAAAAAAAGCTTTCATTGTTAAAAATATGTCAAAATTTTCAAGGTATAGTCATTTAGAAAAGCATTTGACAACATGGAAACTCTTTTAGTACAATAAGGGTGGAAAGATTCTTACCACAAACCTATTACTTGCTAACAAATATGCATGTTGTTGAGCTATACTTACTTTGACATGTGAGAACTCTCTTAACTAATGATTTTACTGGATGATACATAATTGTTTATGGCTTAGATCATCACAATCAAATATTATATTTTCTTTTGTAATTAATATGGAATATTATGCTACTCTTGGTTTAGGGTTTGACTTAAAAGTGCCATAACACATGCGAGGATGTAAAGAACTATGACTAATATACTAGTGAATGCTTTTTTGACTTAACAATGTAATTGACCCACTATTTAAGTAACAAGTCTATTTCACCAAGTCAAACGTATATACCAAATGAAAGCTCCCTGGGAGATCACTTAACCTTTATTAAAATTCGTTCAAACTCTTTTATTAAAACTCGTTCAAACTCTTTTCTTAGTTATTTGTGAAGAAGTTAAATTGTGGATGTAGATGTAGGTCCATGGATGCACTCCATGTTTTTTAAGGCAATTTTCAACCCTTCAACTCTCTATCAATGAGGTCTGGTATAAGGCCCTAATTCCACCTTTTTTGTCTTTGTCAAGGATCTCCAACAATTAGGTATCGATTTTTGGGTAGATAAATGGAAGAGATAGTGGTTGATGCAAGAGATCTTATACCTTCTTCACGATTTTGGTAAAGTATGAGTGATCTATGGACTCCTCTTGCCAAACATGGAATAAGGACCAACCCTATGTTTCTTAGTCTCCCATTTGTTAGGTTCATGCACTAATGACTAGAGGAAGACCTTCACTTTTTCTTAAAGAGATTTTGAATTTCTAAATATAAAAAATTAGGAGGGCTTTGAGGGATGATCCCAAGACTTTGAGCTGTTAGCTACTTGTTCATCTAAACTCAGGAAAACCCAACAGACTAGAAAACAGGGGAAGATCATCCATGTTTTCACAACATATTCAAAACACAAGACTATACAACGTCTCAAGTTCTCAACATGAAATAACAAAATAACAATAGTATTAAAGCCAAAGACGAGAGGAAGAAGCAAAATACTCTAGCCTTCTGAGAGAAATGGAAATCCTCCCCAAGCCTTTAGCCATCAACCCAATTCTTCTCTTATCCTCCTGAGTACTAAACCCTACAAAAACCCTTAGTTGGTCTCACTTATAACCAAAACTACCTTATATCATCTTACTAATTGATTGTCTCTAGTGAGTTTCTTATTACTTGTTCGAGCATAAGTATATAGATCCAGGTCCCTCAAAATATTCTTTTTTTTTTTTTGGAGACTCACTTGTCCTCGAGGTGTGAAATTAGGAAATGGTTGGTTCACATAGCCATTGGGCTCCAAAGTGGCTTGATTAATGGGTTGATCATTCCATTGCAATAACCATTTCTTCATTAAACCATTCATTCTTTTAATGAAAAGTATCGTTTTTTTTTCTAAAGAAAAAGAACTTGGCATTTCATAGTACGTCCAAAACTTAAATCTTTAGAGAGATCAGCGAGAATTCTATATGAGAGAAACTCAAATGATCAACCACCGTCATCATCGAATCGCTCCATATAGATTAACCATTCCACGAAATCAACGATCATTTCTTCCTAAACATGGTTAGGTATCAAAAGAGATTAAAGTGTGTAGGAGACACAAACTCAACTTTATTCCAACAGTTGTCTATAGCCTTTACATAAGCCTTTACATTAAACTTCATTCTTTTCTACAATGCAAATTGTTAGTAGCATGTTTATAAGATTTCAAGAATCCCAAGTGTTCGTTTAAACTGAATAATAGAACATATGTAACGAAGTACGAATGATGAGATAAGTCTTAGATCTGTGTGAACAATTTACCCAATTGCATCTTGAACTTAGGCTTCCTTGTTGGGTCTTATTCCAATTAGGAAATGATCCTCTAAAGCTCGATGCACTTCTTTTAGAACAACTAAAATATCAAGTAACGAAGTAGCTATTATGGTGTATATTTTAGCTTGTGGTCGCATGAGTGGAAGTGTGGTGTAAACTTGTTCTACAATCCAGAGCGATACAAAATCTCAAAATCAAATCCTCTAATAATTTCATTAGCCACCTATAATCCTGAGAAGGTTAGTCTTCCATTTGTTCAAACAAGTATTTCAACACCTTTATGATTCGGAAGTACTGTGAATTTCTCTCATAAAATATGTCTACATTTTTGAACTAACAGTACCTGTTTAAACACATGGACTTGGACTCTCTTTTATAAGTGGATCTCACTTAAACCTTTCATGTCTAAGCACACAGGCTTGGACTCATGAGTTAATATAAGCTCATACTAGTGACTGAAATGTTTGTTTCAATGTTGAAGGGCAAAAACGTTGTCATGTGCTTCAAATTCTCAAAAACTTGAACTGTCTTTTCAATTCAGTCAGAGGAGTTTTTATAAAGAATTTTTGCAAAAAAGTGGCTCCAATACCACAATTCAAAACAATTTTTCTATAGTATCTCATCAACCCAAGAAGACTCCCCTTCAATGAGGTTCTTTGGTAAAGGGGACCTTTACGTGAATTTCTTCATCATTAGCTTTCTTATTATGACACGTAATGCCTTAAGTATTAAATTCTTGTTTGACTAAAAAGATATTTCTTACCATTCGCATAGAGTTTATGATCCCTTGTTTTTGGATGCTTCTCAAGAGGGTCCAAGTTGGTAGACCAACATACCATTAAAGCATACCAGAATCAATTTTCACATAAAAGGTTTGAAATTATGGCTTATCAAAGAAAGAACGTGGTTGGGGAGTTGGTCAATCCAAACAAAATTATTAAAAACTCATAATGCCCTTCGTGTGTTATGAATGTTATTTTACTTTTAGCAAAGTCAATCTTCCTCATTCTGATTAGATTGTCGATAATTTGTCTTCAGATCCAATTTTGAATAGATAAACGATTCATGTACATCATCTAGGAGTTCCTCCATTACAAAAAAAAGAAATTTGTTTACGAAGCCATAATTTTCGTCTTTTTTTTTAATATAAAAAACTATCAACATATGATTAGAGAAGGGTCTTTTAACTTGTTTGTCCAATCCCCATTATAAGCATCTCTCAGACTAAGTTTTTGGTTTCGTCATTCTGGGAATGTGTGGTGCACATTAAAAGAGAGTTTCCTTCTGCTAATGTAATGTGTTGGTCCACTTCTTTCTTTGGAAGCTCTCTCTTTCAGTATTAAAAGCATTCTTGCTTGTCTGTAACAACTATTGAATTATCGTTGGTAACTCTTCCTCCTCCTGATTTGACTAACTAACTCTTTCACCCTATATCTCCTCAATATTTAAATTTTGAAATGCAAGAAGGAATCTTTGGTCATTATCATCCCGACCAAAACCTTGAATAATACCAATTCTTTGGTCAACGATTGGTCCTCTTTCATCGTTACTTGTGAATCGTCTGTGGTGCAGGTCATGGTTAGCGAGGGTCAATTTACTCCTATAAACCTTATAGTATACAAGTATTCCAGAATGACACATCGACTCTCACCAAGTCTAACTAAAGGAAATCCTCAGTCACAATCAACTTAGGAAGTCATAATCATAAATTTGCACACCCCCTCCTCTCTAATCCATTTCTTACGAACCACCCTAGAGTACACAATCATTGTATCCAGAGAATAAAATCAACCAGACCTAAGTCTAATAATAGAAAATCCTCAATCACAATCAGGTCAAGTAAAAGTATAGTTACAGATTTGCACATCTCCTTCCTTCGAATAACTGTTTCATTTCTTATAACCACCTCATAGTTTGTTGTCCGTCATTGGAAGCTGTTGATCTAGTATATGAAATTATTTGTACATTCACTATCAAGTTTCCTACAACCATCTCGTAGTTTGTTGTTTTTGTCATTGGAAGGTATAACTCATCCACCACTTTCTAATGGATGAAATTATTGGAAAATCCTCAACTGATAAGGACACTATTGGACTCTTATCTTATTTCACCTTACAACCCCCTTCCATGGGTTCCCCTCTTGATATAAAGAAAATTTTGTAAGAAGTCTAATGTATTATGAATCAATTAGTTATCCTTCAAGAACGTTTATCCTTCAGACTACCTTGAAAATATACTTCTTAAGGGGGAGGGATCCAACAAAAATATGAACCAGTATCTACATGAAAACCCTCGATTCAGGTTAGGACTCCAAACACAATTTTCCCTTTTCCCCTCCCTAAAACTGAAACCCTTCAAGAAAAGAAAGAAAAGAGACGATCTTCGTTGTTTCCCTATTGGACAAATTGCTACAAAACCCAAAAGCAAAAGATAGAATTTTCATACCTAACTAAAAGATCTGATGTCTACAGTTTTTGTGAAAACGAAGAACAAATAGAACTATCTCCCACCCACTGATCCTCCCCACAATGCAACAAGTGAAGCGAGAGAAAGTCAAAAGCTCAAAAGAAATGTCTTTTCAAGGGTTTTGATGACCCCTTTTTTTCGAGTGGGTGTCATGCTTACTCATATTGATCCAATGCGACAAAGGTTAGGGTTCAAGGGAGAAGCGCCAGAGCTACTGAGTCAACAAAGCTCTGTTGTGGATTCTTAGGTTACTAGTCTTTAAATCCTTTTGGTTCACAGGAAGTCCCACAACCTCTCAACTAACCAAATGAGATTTGATTCCTTCATTCACCCTTTCTCACAGAAACCTCTCATACACTTTTCAATGCTAGGGACCCGAAAAAATGATAAGTAATTGTTAAGTAAATGCTTTAGGATTGATCTCTTGTTATTTAGATTGTGTCCAAGTTAGTTCCTATTTTTTAGGAATTATTTATTTTAATATTCATGATTTATAATCATGAAGAAAGTTTAGGGTCATGTTGTTAGTGGGTAGTTATTTTAAAGACTTTTAATATTGTAATTTTCCTTTGAATTAATT
>JBBPDI010000004.1:25580302-25591308 GCA_037974545.1 Cucumis variabilis
TAGTTTGTAGGAGCTTTTTGAGTGAAACCAAGATTGTCTCATCAGATACATGGTCCTGCAGAAAGAAGATGCAAGATTATATTTTAAAGAAAAAGGAGATGCAAGATTTTTCCCCTTGGTAATGAAAGCCACAATATTCCACCAGAGGAAAGAAAAATCGAATAATGAAAACTTCATTACCACTTCGAACTGGCCTGTTAGTATTTGTCTGGTGTGCTTGTGTTTTAAAATGAAGCACTTACTTTCATTTTTTATAGTAATTTTTATATGATAAAAGTAGTTTCTAAACTTCCTTCAAAATTGTAATGAAAAACCGTTTTAAAATTTCTCGTTTGTGCATTTATAAAAAGTACTTTTAGTAATGTAATATTTAAAAGTGAAACATATTTTTATTCCTTGTAAATCCTCACGCACCTTTGCATCATTATCAATTAGACTTTCACTTGTCCCTTGAAGGTCATTGTCAATTGGACTTTCATTTCTCCCTTGAAGGTGGCTTTGGTAGCGCATAATAATATTCAGTAAGCTGCATCACAATCACGAAAGAGCACAACAGAGTTAGTACTAAGAAAGTGGGGCGTAATTACATTCATTAAAGCACGTGGAAGGATAAAAGGGCAGTTCAAGTAGTTTAAAGTTGAGAGCATGAACTACGATTTGTGTGCACAGGCCCAAGGTATGATTGAAGAGGCTACTTTGTACTATTCAGTCTTCTAGCATGTCCAAGATTGTCAATGCTAATCTTTGTACCAACATGACACATACACCATTTCCGTTATGATGACCCTATAGATTTTGAAGACTTAGTTGTATGAATTCCTTATAGGAGGAAAGTACCTTTCATCCGTTACAGACATGAAGAAAATGGTCATTTACTAGTGGGAAGGGAAATAATTAGTACTTGTGTCTCTTTTAAGGATTGACGGCCTTAGATGGAGCTTTTCATGAAAGTTTTGCTATTTTCTTTCGATGTATTTCTTTCACAAAATAGTCTAAAGACAAATACAAGTTACCATTGATACAAGTTACACTGGCACTCTCGTAAACAAGTTCTTTTCTAATTAACTAGCCACAATATCTATATGAATCAAGAGAACTGAGCACAGGCAGAACAAATTCATGGTAACTTGGCAAAATGACAATTGTATTCCTACCCATCGTTGAATTCGTGTGAACTAGAAGACCTAGCATTACCATTGGGTACAATGCTACATTATCAACAAGGTGAAAAAATAGGAAATCATCGTCGTGTGATTTTGCAAGATTCCTAGGTGAATTCATGAGCGAGAATCTTCTTCAACCAACACCTCACAATCTTTTCGGAGTCAACATTCTTTTGATATCTATAAACACATCTTTAGATTTTGTAATCCATTTGACATCTTCATATGTTAAATCATGTGTGTGCACATGATTTTCTTCAACTGTTTAAAAGCTATTGGTGGTATTTCCAACCTGTAGGTGATTGCCCAACTCAAGACATAATGCAACAAAGGCTAAATCACTTAGGGGAGAGCTTTTTGTTTCTTGAATGTTGACAACATGACCTCAACTTCATGTACACCTAATCAACCACACTTTTGGCCACGTGAGCACATCTAGGTATAGCTCATCCACCACTTTCTAATGGATGAAATTATTGGGAAATCCTCAACTGATAAGGACACTATTGGATTCTTATCTTATTTCACCTTACAACCCCCTTCCATGGGTTCCCCTCTTGATATAAAGAGAATTTTGTAAGAAGTCTAATGTATTATGAATCAATTAGATATCTAATATATGAGACAACCTCCCTCTTTGTATGGACTATTACCAAAGAGGATAAAGAGGGACTAACCTAGTAATTTGTGCAAGATTTGAGTTAGACCTTTGAAAAAAATCTCTTTAGAAAACATCTTTAGGCATATGTGATAGAGGAGCTGAGTAGGTTAAAAACAGTTGGAATTTCTATATTTATTTTTAAAATATTTATCGTTTATTGTTTTTTATTTTTCTACATTTGTATAAAAGGTCTTTCTCCTATATGAGAAGACCTAATATGCATGTATTTAGATCCATAATGGAAACAAAAACTTTCGAATCAAATCAATAAATCTTGGATGGAAACTAAAACCCACAAAAAATGAAAACCAAGAACTTCTAAGTTCAAAAATCTAAAACAAAATCTATGAAGAACAAAAACTATAACTTTTAAGTAAAAAACAAAGATTCTCATAAAGTTGTCTAAAACCAAACCCACAAATGTAAATCGAAACAAAAACCAATATTTTTTTTCCAGATTTTCATAATTGCAAATGAACTAGAAACCAACTTGAACCCAATTAACTAAATCGAATCGATTGAAGTAAACTAATCGGACAAAAAATGAATTGAACTAATGGTTAAAGTAAACCAAAATAACTTGAATGCAAAACCCACAATACTCACAGGTGCAAATAGCTTGAAATCAAAAGAATCCGGAACAAAATCAAAGATTTGAAATAGGAAGACGGATGGAGCACAACTCACAAAAATTCTCCAACTAAAAGAAGTGGTTCTAGTTGAGTAAAATGTTACCAATGAAATACTTACAATAGGTCTTCAAAGTCGAAGCCTCAAGGAACACATAAAATCTAAGATCAAACTTTGCTATAATCCCTTTCCCTACATCCCAAATAACAGCACAACCATAGCAAGCAAAAAAAAAAAAAAAAACATCCTTGCTCTCTGAAAGGTGGATGGACCAGAAACTCCTCGATCGTCGCATGACGCTCCTTTGATCAACATAGTTAATATTAAATTCCTGCAGAAAAGAGCACCACACAACCCGCACATACTGACATTCCTAAAAGAGATGATCAAGGTTTTCCTCTGCCTTCCGACAAAGCAAACAACAAGAAGGTCCAAGAAGTAAAGTTCTCCTCCTTGTTAACCTGACCAAGCAAGACTTGCCAAATAAAGAACGACTTTCTTAGGAACCTTAATCCGTCAGACCACCTTAAAATATACTTCTTGAGGAGGAGGGATCCGACAAAAATATGAACAAGTATTTACATGAAAACCCTCGATTTACGTTAGGACTCCAAACATGATTTTCCCTTTTCCCCTCCCTAAAACTGAAACCCTTCAAGGAAAGAAAGAAAAGAAGCAATCTTCGTTGTTTTTCTATTGGACAAATTGCTACAAAACCTAAAAGTAAAAGATAGAATTTTCATACTCAACTAAAAGATCTGATGTCTACAGTTTGTGAAAACAAAGAACAAATGGAACTATCTCCCACCCACTGATCCTCCCCACAATGCAACAAGTGAAGCGAGAGAAAGTCAAAAGCTCAAAAGAAATGTCTTTTTAAGGGTTTTGATGACCCCTTTTTTTCGAGTGGGTGTCATGCTTACTCACATTGATCCAATGCGACAAGGGTTAGGGTTTAAGGGAGAAGCGCAAGAGCTCAACAAAGCTTTGTTATGGATTCTTAGGTTACTAGTCTTTAAATCCTTTTGGTTCACAGGACGTCCTACAACCTCTCAACTAACCAAATGAGATTTGATTCCTTCATTCACGCTTTCCCACAGAAACCTCTCATACACTTTTTAATGCTCTTGCATACCAAAGCTAGGGACCCGAAAAAATGATAAGTGAAACACAGGGATGCCACTCAACACATATCTAATCGAGATCAATCTACCATCTTTTGAGAAGAACTATTTCTTCTGGACCACTAGTCTTTTATGAATCTTTTATGAATTTTCTTACAAATTGAACCCAGAATGTTGTAGCTCTCAGGTTGCCACACAGAGGAAGCCTTAGGTAAGAAGAAAGGAAAGAGCCAACCTCGCAATCAAACGTGCCCATCTCTTAATCTTGTCTTGGTCATTATTAAATTCCAAAACAATACATACACTCTTATTGATTTTGTGTCATGACATTTTTCCAAAGAAGGCCACAAGGTTAAAGATTAAGAAAGACTTCTTTTTCCTAGTGCTTCTCATATGCAACAAACAAACACTTATTTTAAGAGCTAACTTCCAACCAAGTAACCTAGGGTTTTGTTATCTTTCATTGCTGGTGATGATAAAGCAAGAGGTTAAAATATAACTATAAGTCTATAATTCCACGTACTGACTACTCAAGTATAGAGCAGATGGTACCCTTGACAGACATAAGGCCATGTTAGTTGCAAAGGGTTCACTCAGACTTATGAGGTTGATTATTATGAGACATCTTTTCCTATTGCAAAGTTAAACACTGTTAGAGTCTTGTTGTCAATTGCTATAAATAAAGACTAGTCCTTATACCAATTTGATGTTAAGAATGTGTTCTTGAATGGAGATTTAGATGAGGAAGTGTATATGAGTCTTCCAAGATTTGAAGCTCAATTTGATTATTAGGTTTGCAAGAATTTGAAGTCTTTGTTGGAGTTGAAATAGTCACCAAGAGCTTGGTTTGATAGGTTTACCACTTTCGTCAAGTGTCAGGAATACAATCAAGGACACTCTAATAACACTTTGTTCATAAAAGTCTCCAAGACTGGGAACATTGCAATTAAGAGTCTATGTAGACGACATTGTATTATCTGAGGATGACACTGTTGAGATCATTCAACTAAAAAGGAATGGGGATGAGTTTGAAATTAAAGATTGGGGAAATCTGAAGTACTTCCTTAGGATGAAAGTTAACTAGGTCCAGAGAGACCATCTCCGTGTCCCAAAGAAAGTACACTCTTGATTTATTGGTTGAAACAAGTGTAATGGGATGTTGTCCTGCTACTACGCCATTGAGTCCAATGTCAAACTCGAAATTTCAGGTGATAGGATTCTTGTTGATAAAGAGAGATATTGACGTTTTGTGGCAAAGTTGATTTATTTGTCTCACACTGGGCCTGACATCTCCTATGATGTGTGTACTGTAGGTCAATTCATGCAGGCTCCTTATGAAGACCATATGGAGGTGGTGAACATAACTCGAAGATATTTAAAAGCAACTTTTGGTAAAGGGTTGAGGTTGAGGAAGATTGACAGAAGGTGCATTGATACTGACTTTGACTAGGCAGGGTTTATTGTTGATTGAAAATTCACCTCGGGATACTGCACCTTTTGTGTGGAACAATCTTGTTACTTAGAGAAGTAAGAAGGAGGAGCTGTGGCTCGAAGCAACACTGAATCGAATACATAACTATAAGTTTGGAAATCTATAAGGAAATTTTGCTCCAGAAGGTGTTGTCTAATCTTGGTCAGGACTATGAGGTGCCTATGAAACTATTTTATGATAACAAAGCAACTATTAGCATTGCCAATAACTCTGTCCAACATGATAGAACTGAACATATGGAGATTGACACACTTTATCAAAGAAGTATGGTATCATCTGCCTCTCTCACATACCCTCGAGCCAACAGATTGTTGATATACTCACAGAGGGGTTTCTCATACAGAACTTTGATTAGTGTTAGCAAGTTGGGTCTTTTCGAAATCTATGTCCCAACTTGATGAGAGTATTAGAAATAGTAAGCTTGGATCATGTTGAAAAGTTCAAGGATAGTTAAAGATTTACTTAGACTTGTGTTGCATATAAATAGTTTTTCCTTTGTATTATTATCAAAAGAAAATAACAAGAAATATCAACATTGAAAAAAACTCTTGTACTTGGATTTTCACGTAAATTTGGATTTTTACGTAAATTTGTTTTCTATATCTTTACTTTTAATACTATAATATATAGTGGTCAAGAATTCATAACATTAAATTATTATAGACCAACTTCCACAGGAATGAAGTCAATCAATTACTTCTTTTGAAGTTAAATGATAGTAAATACTTCTAAACTTCATATTTTGTTTTAAAAAATACCGATAGTTCTAAAATTTTCATTGCATTTAAAAAACAATTAAAAAGTATTTCCTACTAGTATATTAGAATCATTAGTGTCTTTGTTTAGTTGTATTAATACTCTTAATTTCTAAAAAAAAGAGTTTAAGAAAAGCTTTTACTATTGAGTATGGATGAGTACGGATGGAAACCTCTTATTTGCCTCAACCTAAGACCTAACATTTTTCTATTCTCTCTCTTAACCTCCCTTAATCTATTTCACAATCTCTAAAACGTCCAAGATAAATAGTTTCCTAATGTTTGTATTCATGAATGATTTCACTAATCATCTCACTAACTGAATATTTTATTTTTCCTTATAAACATTAATTTGTCTTGAGGAATTTAATCATTAAAAAGATTCATAGAACAAAAGTAGACCTAATGAATGTAAATTTTAAGATATAGATATTACAAAGTCTTATTATAGCAATTGTTTCTACGTGTTGGAGTTTGATTTGGGTAGGGTTTGAAATTTTTAAGAACTGATCGTTTCATTCATGAGCGTATGAGGGAAATTTTAATTCAATCTAAATTGCTTCAATCCAAATGGGTGTCTTAAAGTTGGATTGGGTTAAGTTTCCCAATGTACTGCCCTAGATTAATCCAATAATGCACACAAATATAAAACCCTGTAGGAGTTGTGTGAGGAGTGTACAATCTAAATGTCTGAATAAAATAAAATGAAAATAAAAATACTCGAATTGTCCAAAATTTGTCCAATTATAATGGAATATGTGACAAATTCTTTTTGTTTTTTTTGTTTTATAATATCTTAATACTTTTTGAAGGACATGGAAAAAACAGCCCAACAAGGGAGTCATAACTACAATAGAAGGCTCTAAGCCGAAAGAGCATGAAATAACTACAAAACAAAAGAAGGCTATAACCTGAGCCACCATGGCCCAACCAAGATAATATAGCTTAATGACCAGAACTTCCTTAACGAAAGGTTAGCTCCTCCTAAAAATGAAAAATGTCTAGTGATATATATATAGGCGTGATCTTATATTCTTTGCATGTTTGTGGGTCCCTGGTCACTTTTTAAAGGGTGTAGTTGAAATACTTCTAGTATTTTTTTTCCTCTCAACTCGATAATAGTTGGAGTGTGACTTTTCTTTCAATGTATAAAGAAAGATAGCTTGTGGTTTTTCAGTTCATTTGATGTAAGATGGTAATTAAGGACTGTGCGGATGATGCAAATGCAATGCATAGACGGGCTATCTGTCAGTATTACACGTCAGAAGATTGGATTCTCGATGTGTAAATAAGAGTTATCAAGGAGTCTCCTAGACAGTTTTTTTTCAACTTTTTTTTTTTTCATTTTGTCTTATGTAATTAAAAGCAGGATTATGGTGTTCAAAAGTTTCTTCTGCACTTTTCCAAGCCTAAAAATTATGTTACTTTCAAGACCTACAGAAATGTATCTTATCTATATGGGTGAGAGGTGTTCTATTTCTACAAAATTACAGCATTCCACCAATAGATATGTCAATCTTGATCTTCTGAATTCTGAACTATAGGGCACGCGTGTAGGGCTAATTTGTTTACTAAACCCTATGACAAGGAAATAACTAACATATTTACAATGTCGGTCTTAATTTATTATCTTGGCATATCTTAATAGCTCTTTGGTAGGTGAGCCAATTATGGGTAAATCTAGCTTCCTATATTATATAAGAAGAAAATAAACGAGTTACCAACTCATAACAAAAGAGATCAAATTCTCATCATTAATCCATCCCAAGAAAGCACTCCTTTTAGCTACAACAAAATATAACAGATAAATAAATAAAAAGAAAAAATAAATAAAATAAACCCCTCATGAACACACAAGTATGAGACATGAATAAATGCATAAATTGTTACCTTATCAGTAAATTACTATGTGTGAGACCCTATGTAGAATTTCTTTTTATATTAAAGCATGGAAAATTGATCATATATATATATATATAAAACACTTCAGCAGTTAAAGAAGGTAATTGTATAATACCCTAACATTTTGAAGCCAAACATTTTTCTTGAGGAAACTAGAAGAATTATGGTTATGTAATTACAACAAGCTTAAGAAAGAAAAGCATGTACCATATTTCACTCTAAATATTTATCAATCTTCTCATGCGTTTTACTTCTATCTATTTATTTAGAAAAAAAACATTTCAAAAAAGTTCAATCAGTGTCTTAGATATGCACGTAGAAGTAGGGTAAGTAGGGATATGATCATGGTTGCATGGGTTGATTTCATATGAAAATCGAAAAACTGACCAAATAGGTTTTCTAAATCGAAAATTGGTTTTCTTTCAAACAACCGATTTCCAATTCTAGCCAATCGGTCAAGATTTGATTTTTTTCTCGATTGACCTATGGATTCTCTAAATCAAAAACTAATTTTTTCAAACAGTGTTTAAATTAGCCAATCAATTGAAATTTTGCTTTTTTTCTATTAATGGCTAACCGTTTGGTGGATTTGTTATTTATCAAAACTGATCAACCATTTTTGTAAATAAAAACGATTTATTGTTATTGATTCAGTTGGATTTGATTATTCTTTTCCAAATTTCTATTCTCACCCCTCCCAGTAGGAGTGTACAAACCATTGAAAAAAATATTAAAAGGTTTCTAAAAAATCAAATCAATTCAGTAAGTAAGAGAGAGAGGTATGAACAGAGTAAAAGGATTACGAAGGACCCCTTTTCTAAGAAGCCAGCAGATAAGAGAAAGAAAGGGAGAGGAATTATTCAATTGAATAATATCCATGTCGGTTTTTGACGCTAAAACCAAATTAAATGAATAATAATATCATGTTGGATAGACCTGATCCTTCCTTCAAAAGGAAGAAATGCTATCAAGTTATCTAAATTTGTTTTTTCCAAAGCAATTTAAAAAATATATATAATAGTCTACATCAGATCATTATTTTTAGATTTGTATCTTTTTCTTATTACTAGAAATTAATGGCCTCTTCTTTTCATTACCGTTTGGTCAGTTTATTTCTTACATTCTAAGTGTTTTCACAGAT
This sequence comes from Cucumis variabilis, assembly GCA_037974545.1. Taxonomy (NCBI): domain Eukaryota; kingdom Viridiplantae; phylum Streptophyta; class Magnoliopsida; order Cucurbitales; family Cucurbitaceae; genus Cucumis; species Cucumis variabilis. Next base: position 25,589,171 of record JBBPDI010000004.1, read on the forward strand.
GTGTCAAAATCTAAATCAGGCTTTCCAAAGTTCAGAAGAAAAAAAAAGTTTTCAAAATTTGTTGAGGAATCAAATGTTTATCACAATTAATTACTTTTTCTTCTTTTAAAACTAATATGTATGTCTTGGTCTCTAATCTTTGGGGTATTTTCATTTTTTCCCTTAAATTCAGTCCTTAATATATGAATATTTTATGAATTAATTTCACATAATTAGTATTAAATATTAAAATAAAATAACCCAACTAAAAAAAAAACACACAAACAAAAATATCTTATCACTATTCTGAAGATTTTTTATTTTCTTAAAAAGATTTGTGTTGTTATTTTCTGATGTGCAATCCTGATCCCTTCAATATAAAAAGTTTGATGTTGACAGCTAACGTGTAATTTAGAAATAAGATTAAATTATTCAGTGATAAAACAAAGTAATAATGTAATACCATGAAGGATGACCAAATCATTTAAAAGTGCGCATTTACTATTTATCTATCTTTTCTACGAGGGATAATTATCATATTCCTATTTCACCCTCAATCTTTAGAACTTTTTTAATTTCAATTCCAATCTTATTTTTCAGACACTATCAAGTATTTATCTTTTACTTCAACCTTAATTTTGAGAAACACATCCTTCGTTCCAAAATTGCATTATTGAGTTAATTACTGATTTCATTTTTCTTTTTATTTATTTTTTCATTGCATGAGATAAATTTTCTTAAATTTTTTATTCTTGATAACATAAATTTATGGTTATAACTGCTTCAAGTTTACAGTAAGCTTCTTTTTCTTTTCAAATTTTGTAGATTAATGAAACATAATAGCTTTATAAAAATAGATTTTAAGTCTATTTTAGAAGAAAAAAACAATAAATAACATGGATAAGAATAAGTTTTTCTAAAATATTATTTTCCCTGCAAATAATATAGAAAAAGTATCACCTACAAAAGGGTAGGCCGTAGGCGAACTTTTTAAAAACAATTTAAGTTTTCGTCGAATGAGTTAAGAGTGAAAATTTTGTTTTACAATTTCAAATATAACACATACCTATTTAGGAAAACAATAAAGTTACAGAAAATAAATTATAACAAATACATTTTCTACACAAATAATATTTTGTATATTAAATAATTCAACTTATATATTAATAGTATATATATATAGTGTTTAGTCCACAAACTTCACCTAATGATACTAAACAACTAGAATTCAAGTATAACAAATTATATATATTTTTTTTTTGTATATTTTGTACGTTTACCAAAATAACTCTATTTTACAACTTTACACTTAAGCTACAAGTTTTTTAGTTCCAACATGAGACTTTGAAATTTATAACTTAACTCAATGTCTAACCACAATCGTAAATATTCAATTAACCTAAATAAAATTTAAAATAATGTATTTTTAAAGTGAAGTAATAGTAAGAATGTACTATATCTAGTAAAAAAATTTAATTGCTATAAGCTTCTTTTTCTTTTCTCACTCAAATTCAAATTTCCCTCCAAAAATCAATCCGATTGCCCACAGAACAAATTAACTTACAATACAGTTTCTTTTAGAACAACCAATCATTAAAATACAAAAATCATACCAATACAATCCAGTAATTGGGCAGATCCTATATTTCCTTTATAAAATTCAGTTCATAATTCTTATTTCCATTATAATAAGTATTTAAATTTTATTTTCAATTTTTTAATTATATATTTAATTTAAAATAAGAGCAATTTTAAAATAGTAAAATAAATTAAAATATAGTTTATAGCAAAGTTTTGATGTCTATCTCACTGATAATATTCTATCAACACATTAATGACAATCAGTAATAAAATTTGCTATAAATAAATTTGCTATAAATGATAAATATTTTTGTAAAATTTAATATTTTTAAAAATTATATTTTAAAACATAATATCAAATATTTACTCTGTTTCACCGTAAAAATGTGTATGTTCCAAATATATATGTGTGTGTGGGTTATTTCAGGATGTAAATAAATATATATATATATTTAAAAAGGAGCGACAGTTTCATAATAACATATATGGCTTCAAAATATCTGTTGACACGTATAAATGCTGAAAAAGAAGACTCAGTAAAATTAAATCAGAGAGCGAGAAACGCGTCGGAAACAAAG
>JBBPDI010000004.1:25591408-25601498 GCA_037974545.1 Cucumis variabilis
CTAAACCCTATGACAAGGAAATAACTAACATATTTACAATGTCGGTCTTAATTTATTATCTTGGCATATCTTAATAGATCTTTGGTAGCTGAGCCAATTATGGGTAAATCTAGCTTCCTATATTATATAAGAAGAAAAAAAAACGAGTTACCAACTCATAACAAAAGAGATCAAATTCTCATCATTAATCCATCCCAAGAAAGCCCTCCTTTTAGCTACAACAAAACATAACAAATAATTAAATAAAAAGAAAAAAAATTAAAACAAACCCTTCACGAACACACAAGTATGAGACATGAATAAATGCATAAATTGTTACCTTATCAGTAAATTACTATGTGCGAGACCCTATGTAGAATGCAGTTAAAGAAGGTACTCGTATAATACCCTAACATTTTGAAGCCAAACATTTTTCTTGAAGAAACTAGAAGAATAATGGTTATGTAATTACAACAAGCTTAAGAAAGAAAAGCATGTACCATATTTCACTCTAAATATTTATCAATCTTCACATGCATTTTACTTCTGTCTATTTATTAAAAAAAACATTACAAAAAGGTTCAATCAGTGTCTTAGATATGCACGTAGAAGTAGGGTGAGTAGGGATGATCATGGTTCCATGGGTGGATTTCATATGAAAATCGAAAAACTGACCAAATAGGTTTTCTAAATCGAAAATTGTTTTTTTTTTTTCAAACAACCGCTTACCAATTCTAGCCAATCGGTCAAGATTTGATTTTTTTTTTCTCGATTGACCGATAGCTTCTCTAAATCAAAAACTATTTTTTTTCAAACACAGTGTTTAAATTAGCCAATCAATTGAGATTTTGCTTTTTTTTCCTATTAATGGCTACCCGTTTGGTCGATTTGTTATTTATCAAAACCAATCGACCATTTTTGTAAATATAAACGACTAATTGTTATTGATTCGGTTGGATTTGATTATTCTTTTTCAAATTTCTATTCTCACCCCTCCCAGTAGGAGTGTACAAACCATTGAAATAAATATTAAAAGGTTTCTAAAAAATCAAATCAATTCAGTAAGTAAGAGAGAGAGAGAGGTATGAACAGAGTAAAAGGATTACGAAGGACCCCTTTTCTAAGAAGTCAGCAGATAAGAGAAAGAAAGGGAGAGGAATTATTCAATTGAATAATACCCATGTCGGTTTCTGAAGCTAAAACCAAATTAAATGAATAATAATATCATGTTGGATAGACCTGATCCTTCCTTCAAAGGGAAGAAATGCTATCAAGTTATCTAAATTTGTTTTTTCAAAAGCAATTTAAAAAATATATATATAATAATCTACATCAGATCATTATTTTTTAGATTTGTATCTTTTTCTTATTACTAGAAATTAATGGTCTCTTCTTTTCATTACCGTTTGGTCATTTTATTTCTTACTTTCTAAGTGTTTTCACCCATGTGTCAAAATCTAAATCAGGCTTTCCAAAGTTCAGAAAAAAAAATGAGTTTTCAAAATTTGTTGAGGAATCAAATCTTTATCACAATTAATTACTTTTTCTTCTTTTAAAACTAAAATGTATGTCTTGGTCTCTAATCTTTGGGGTATTTTCATTTTTTTCCCTTATATTTAGTCCTTAATATATGAATATCTTATTAATTAATTTCACATCATCAGTATTAAATATTAAAATAAAATAACCCAACTAAAAAAGAACACACAAACAAAAATATCTTATCAGTATTCTGAAGATTTTTTATTTTTTTAAAAAGATTTGTGTTGTTATTTTCTGATGTGCAATCCTGATCCCTTCAATATAAATAGTTTGATGTTGACGGCTAACGTGTAATTTAGAAATACGATTAAATTATTCAGTGATAAAACAAGTAATAATGTAATACCATGACATTTAAAAATGAGCATTTATTATTTATCTATCTTTTCTACGAGGGATAATTATCATATTCCTATTTCACCCTCAATCTTTAGAACTTTTTAAATTTCAATTCCAATCTTATTTTTCAGACAGTATCTAAGTATTTATCTTTTATTTCAATCTTAATTTTAAGAAACACATCCTTCGTTCCAAAATTGCATTATTGAGTTAATTACTGATTTCATTTTTCTCTTTATTATTTTTTCATTGCATAAGATAAATTTTCTTAAATTTTTTTATTCTTGATAACATAAATTTATGGTTATAACTGCTTCGAGTCTACATTAAGCTCCTTTTTCTTTTCGAATTTTGTAGATTAATGAAACATAATAGCTTTATAAAAATAGATTTTCAATCTATTTCAGAAAAAAAACAATAAATAGCATGGATAAGAATAAGTTTTTTTAAAATATTATTTTCCCTGCTAATAATATAGAAAAAGTATCACCTACAAAAGGGTAGGCCGTAGGCGTACTTTTTAAAAACAATTTAAGTTATTCGTTGAATGAGTTACGAACGAAAATTTTGTTTTACAATTTCAAATATAACGTGATACCTTTTTAGGAAAACAATAAAGTTACAGAAAATAAATTATAACAAATACATTTTCGACACAAATAATATTTTCTACATTAAATAGTTCGACTTATATATTAAAAGAATATATATATATGAAGTGTATAGTCCACAGACTTCATATAGTGATACTAAACAATTAGAATTCAAGTATAACAAACTATATATTCTTCTCTTTGTATATTTAACTCAATGTCTCAAACATCAATTCCAATATGAAATTCTAAATTTTATAATTTAACTCAATGTCTCAAATACTTTCGTAAATATTTAATGAACCTAAATAAATTTTAAAATAATGTATTTTTTAAGTGAAGTAATAGTAAGAATGTATTATTTCTAGTAAAAAATTTAATTGCAATAAGGTACTTTTTCTTTTCTCACTCACATTCAGATTTCCCTCCAAAAATCAATCCAATTGCCCACAGAACAAATTAACTTACAATACAGTTTTTTATTTAGAACAACCAATCATTAAAATACAAAAATCATACCAATACAATTGAGTTATTGGACAGATCCTATATTTCCTTTATAAAATTTAGTTCATAATTCTTATTTCCATTATAATAAATATTTAAATTTTATTTTCAAGTTTTTAATTCTACTTATATTTTTATCCTTAATTTAAAATACGAATATTTTTAAAAATAACAAAATTATTTACAAGTTACACCTTCTAACATTTAAATTTCAGGATGTAAATATATATATATATATTTAAAAAGCAGTGACAGTTTCATAATTACATATATGGCTTCAAAATATTTGTTGACACGTATAAATGCTGAAAAAGAAGACTCAGTAAAATTAAATCAGAGAGCGAGAAACGCGTCGGAAACAAAGTTCCGACGATTTTCAAGATCGTCGAACACTAACGACATTACATTTTGTTAGTGAATACACTAAGAAGAAATAAGAACAGAAGAAAACAAACATTAGATTGAAGAAAACTCCATCTAAGGAGAGTCGAAGAACAGAAAGAGACGAACGAAATGCAAGTTCGTCGATACGGCCAGAAGATAACAGAAATTAGAAGCTGCTACAACGACACACAGAACTTATTTTCGAAGAAAAGTTAACAAAACAATTAAATAGAAAGAAAACGAAAGTAGAGCAAGCAGTTAACAATTCAAAAGGCATTCACTATCATATACAGGCACACACGTACATATGTATATAATCGATACGAACAAAAACCACACACATTATAAGAATGGAGAATCGCGGAAAGAAAAAGGGAGATAAGAAAAAGAAGGCGTTTGAATAATATGGTGGTACCTGTTTCCGCTGCAAAACTCATAAAGTCGGCCGCGATTGGTGAAGAGGATGATTCCAACCTGAACGTCGCAAAGAACAGACAGCTCTCTCGCCTTCTTGAGCAATCCGGATCTTCTCTTGCAGAAAGTGACATGGCGATTACACCTATCTTCGATTAGCTTGACCTCGATCTTCTTGCGTCCCATTTTTCTGTGGTATGTGCGGTTCCACCGTCAACCCTAATTCCTCTTTCTCCCTTCTCTTCTCTTCTCTTCTCCTCCTTTTTATTTTCCATCTAGAAAACGAATCACGAAACGGAGGAGTCCCGCGTCTCGGTTTTTATTTTTTTAATTTTTACCCAACCAATATATGACTCAGTTTACAGCTTGAGAAAAGGGGAAAGAAAAAAAATGAAAGAAAAAAAGGGAAGGAGTGTTGTGGTGATGACACGTGTCCAAAGCAAGAGGTACTTGTAGGTATTTGTGGCTGGGAAGGGGTTCACGCACTGTGCGCCTTTATTTTTAAAAATTAAGGGAATGAAAAAAAATTAAAAAACGTATATTCCAATGTTGTACGACTCAGTTCTCACCGCATGTTTGGGTGGCCGTTTTCTTGTTCTTTTTATTTTTATTATGAAAACTTCTAAAAGTATGAACTCTTGGGTGAGAATTTGCAAAGAACCATACCCCCAACTCCCAAGGCCCGCCTCCGTGGCTTGTTCCCTGGTCTCTGTCATCTCACTCTGCTCCTACCATTCCACTCACTCTCTTATTTTTTTAATTAATTACCCATTCTCTATTTCATTTCTTTTCTTACATCCCCATTTGTATAACTCTTAATCCTCATCATTTTTTGTAACAACACAATAGTTATGTTAATGTGTGTCAAATGCTATCTTTCAACTATTATAGATTTTGATTTTGTAAAGAGCGATCTTCGTCATCTATGCTTGATTGCAATCTTTTGAAATGACACAAAATTGAAAATTCAAAACTTTATTAGTTTGGTTGGTAGCTTAATACTAAAATTGATATGGTTGAGTTTTGCTATCAATTAAATATATATATTTTTTTGAATATAAATTAGAGTGTTTGGTAGATTAATTAATTTTGATATTATCAAATGTGTATCATTCAAATTTCATAATAGAAAAAAAAGTATATAACCCAAATTGTTTGATAAATGTTTTAGAAAAAAACAATAAATATTAGAAAAATTGAATCAATTAAAGAAAAAAAAACTTCTGAGAGAATAGTTGTGGAGAAGGTACGGATATTGATGGAATGCTAAAGTAAAAATTTGTTAACAAATGGAAAAGTGCTTCATGAATATCTTTTGAGTAAGCACTAGAAATATAGCTATTATTATATATTTAGGAAAGTGTTTATAAATGTTTTTATTTTGGACTTATAAACGCTAGATAATGTTAATATTATAATTTGAATTATAATGTGTGTTTACTTTAATAATGGAAAATGGAAAATGGAAAATGGGAAATGGAAATGGTGAGCTTTTATCCACAAAGAATACAACCGATGCTTCGTCAGCCTTAAGGGCCTGCCGTGTCTAGTGTCTACTATGGCTAACCTACATGTCACTTCACCGCTCAATAACAATGACAAGATACCTTTCTTATGGCTAACTATATATCAACAAATTTTGCTTCTAACAATAAGACACAGTATATTTTTCTTTATTATCTTCCACTTCCTATTTCCTATTTATGAAACAACACATTATCTTATTTTAGTTCAATAAATGCAAGCTCATGTGGCATGGCAGTAATGCATTATTGTTTTTATACCTAGTTTACACCCACCTATGAAATAAATGAGAATTTTCTTTTTTTAAATATATATACACACACACGTATACGTAATCTGATCATAATTTTAAAATGTGATTATTTAGTATTGAAGTTTTGAAAAAATAGGTTCACAATTTTATACTTTTTTTTTTTAAATATTTATACGACATTTTAAATTATAAGTATAATTTCTACGAATCATATTCTCTTTTGAACTACTTTTTTTCTTCAAACTTTTAAACTATTTTTTAAAAAACTTCGAAAGTAAAGAGGATAAAATCTAGGGACGAAATAGATCATTCATAACAAATTCTATCACTGATAGTTATTGATATGTTATAGTGATAGAATTTAAAATTTTGCTATAACTTGTAAATATTTTAATTTATTTTACTATTTTTAAAAATGTCTATTTTTAAACTCGTAAACTCAACACACATATTATTAAAAAATTAATGACTAAAAGAAGTAATTTAATTCTCTAAATAAAAATACTATCTGATGACATTTCATAGTACATCTACCACATTGAGGAGTATTTTCGCGATCACAAAGGGAGTAATTACAATTTAATTTCTTAAAATTTAAAAGAAATATATAATAGATTATAATATATCATTTTGATCTATACATTTCGAAGTTTATCGAACTTTAGTCCATATTATACTTTCAATGAATCTTAAATTTAGCCAATAAGAGTTAATTTCTCGTAATCCAAATGAGTTAAATTATAATAATGCTTTTCATGTAAGAAAATAGGATAACATGTTGATTGATAGTAAAGACTTCTTGAAACAAAGAGATAATAATAAACTAGCAATATACACTGATTTCAAGATTGATTGAAAGTATAAAAACTAAAATTAAACAAATTTCAATACTCGTGTGTTAAGGTCAAAAGGGAGCTTTAGCCTTACATTTATGACATTATATATTATACAAATATAATTGGAGTGTATGAAAGATTTATTTGGTTGATGGTTATGAATTTGTGGTTGGACAAGTTGTGTGATTGCATGCAGCTATCGTCTTAGTACGTGGTCAAATCGTTATTGATGTGATTCGTTAATCCATTATAGCCCTTGATCCATATGCTCATATTGTAATTTATATATGCTCATGTTACAAAAGTAAGCTATGGATAAAAGTATTGAAAAGTAAGTGGAAAAATTAATCTTAGATGAAGGTCCACAATTTTGCTTGGTCCATGATTTCCTAAATTAAACACACGTTTTTAAACGGGGGCAAAAAGTATTTTCATAAAATAACCAATCATTTAACTCCAAAAACATCGATCATTCAACTTTTTTTTTAAAAAATAAATAATAAAGTTCTCTTTTTCTTTCCAATTTTAAAATAGGAATAGTTATAAATATAATAATTAGATTAAAGCATTGATATATAACAACATTTTAGAAAAATTGTAAATATAATAAAATCTATTAGAGTCTACTTTGTGATCGAGTTTGGACTCTGTTGTATTTGCAATTTTTTTAAAAATTATTGCTATACACTTTATTGTTATTGTTAAAATCGCTAGCCACTATAAAAATTCATTAAAATATATCTTTAGTAATTTTTAATTTGAAACTTTTAAGTATTTTAATGTGTATCTATACATATTGTTTATTCCCACTATTAATTTTTGTTAGTTTATATCAATGTACTTGTATTTATATAAATGTTACATTGTAATTTTAGCGTGTAATTGAATTGATTTTTTCATTGTACCTATATTTCATAACTTTTCCATCTTTTCACCACACAAAAATAAAACTTTTGATAATTTTATTTCTGTGTGGTGGAGAGATATTGAGGAGTACAAGAGAAAATACACCCAACTTCTTTTTCCAATACAAAAATCTATCAAACAAACAATACAAAATTTAAAGACTAATTATATATACATTTTAAAGTTTAGAGACAACAAATGAAAGGTATTCTCGACATGTTGTCGTTCATAGACGTCAACGAAAAAGGTTCAGAGTATTACAAAACTTCATGTAGTTTTATCATTTATTTTAAAAAGGTTCGAATATGGATTATTAGATATTAAATAGATAGATTTTAATATTTGGTATAGTTATGTTAATTTATTACGCCATCAAATTCAACATAAACCGAATCTAAACTTTAGTTCAAGAATCAAGTATGGATCATGACCTTAGTTATTGAAAGTTAGATCCATTCAATCTAACTCAAACAATTCCTTAGACTCACTAAACTTGAGCTATCAATTTTTTGAGCTTGGTTGATGAGAGTAAAACATGATACTATTTATACTACTAAAACAGGCTTGTTCTCCTAAAATCATTCATCTACGATTTAGCACATTATTCAATCAAAATGTGTACTAAGGCGAAAACAGGTTAGGTTCAGTTCGATTTGGCGATTGCTTGGGTTGGGATCAAACCGAATCGAACTGTATTTATGAGGTTCAATTTCAATTTTGATTTTGGTATTTTTTAAAAGAAAATTAAAAATAATTTGATTCGATTTTAAATTCAATTATATTATTTTCTTATATATATATATATATATATATAAAAGTTAAAAGTGGTTTGATTCGGTTTTAAAGTTCTTTAAACTAGGCTGAACCACATATTTTGGTTTCATTAGGTTTTTGGTTCAATTCATTTTTAAGCAATAGTTCGATTTTTACAATTTGAATGACAATTTCTAAACATGTGTGGAAGATTACGTATACTACATACATTAATTAAACATTGGCCAAATGATGAAATCCAAATTAAAAAGCATACCCCATAAAAAAGAAAAATGAGAGTTTGGGTCAAAGGCCCAAGTTGACCTTGACCTGCTCACCCTTATCAAAGGTCAAGGACTAAGCCTTTCCCTTTGAATGAATGGAAAATGCTTAGTGTGCAAAAAATTCAAGTGATTCGAGAACTAACTTAATTTGACGATAAATTTTGATCTAGATGTCTCAAGCTTCATAAAATTTTCTAAACAAATAAGTTCAATCTTCATGCAACAATTAAAAGCCTCCTTATTGACTTAGACATTAGATATGTCAGGACACATTCCACATCAGTAATAATTTTTATATATTAACTTTAGGTTGATTTTTTTATCCTCTTAACTTTGACATTAAATAAGAACAAATTGTCATAGTTTTTTTTCTCTTTTTGTTCAGCATTTGTTTAATGAATTACAAACAATTGAATGATTCAATTTTAATGGATCACAACAAGGAAAAGGAAACCTAATTTTGGAATATTCATTCACCTATGCATAAAGTTTTTGAATTTAGTTTAGTATCATTTTTAGTACAAAAATTATAAAGATTATCTGCTTGAGAATATATACTGCTAGACTCACTAACATTTAATTTAGTATATTACTTACTTAAATGTTTGATTCTTTTATCAAAACAAATGAGTTTCAAGAGATTCTCTATATTACAAACAAAACAACATTGAACCAACGTGGATGAGATTTCAAGATTATGGTAATAATTACATAAATCAATAGCAAAATTTAAAGGTAAAGAATCAAAAACCTCTTTAGTCAAAATATTAGGATTATATATTTCATAATTCATATCATTACAAGAAGATATGTAAGAAGAAGATCAAATTGTACAGTTGATGGACCGCGAGCCCAGTTTTGGTATAATGGGTCTTAAAGTGGCTCAACAAAACGGGCCTCTTATCAATTGATGGGCTTTAAGCGCAGCCTTATTCATGATACTCACTAAAGTTTGGACTCTTATGGTATTTAATTTTAATCTACATTTCATAATTGACGTTCTCACAAGACTATGATAATTTGGTGTATAGTTTTAACAAACCTAAAAATTCATAATATAATAAAACATACCTTGTTCATTTAGTTTTCTACTTTAGATGAATTGTCATATCAAAAGAGTATTTATCATGTGGCAGTGAGGGTTTTGATTACCCTCAAGTTGTATCGGATGGAAGAGTGCGACTAAAGTTCAACGTTAATTAGGCGTGTATTGGAAGTGCGACCGATGTCCAAACATAGCCTTTTACTCCATTGAATAGGCTATGATTCCAACGTTAATTTAATGAAACGATATTTTAGGAAAAGGTTGTTGTGAGGGAGTGTGTGACCAATATCCAAGCATCTCCCTTCATATGAGGTTAATATCTTATACACAAAATGGTCAATGTGGAACAAGTTTCGCATAAGCAAACGGCTATCTCAAAACCTATTCAACAATTTTAATTTATAGTTAGCAATTAGACACGAAGTATTAACAAATATAACAAAAAGTAAGTTTCTTTTTTCAAATATATAGCAAAAAAAATTAGATTTAACTTCTAGATTATATTAGTGAAAAATCATGTTATGATAAACTCATTGATTATCACTAATAGAAGTATATAAGAGATAGAATGAATCAAGAGATGATATATATTACTAATCACTCTATTTGCAATTTTTAAAAATGGTGAACTTAATGACTAAATGTTATTTGAAGTAGAATTAAAAGACATTTAAATACCAGGAAATAAAAAAAGAAAAAATATGAAAGTACACACAAACTTTCAACTTTAT
>JBBPDI010000004.1:25729529-25746060 GCA_037974545.1 Cucumis variabilis
AAAGAAGAACAGAAAAAGATAACAGAAGTTGTGGTTAAAGTTTATATGCATTGTGAAGGCTGCAAACATAAACTCTCTAAATGCTTGAAAGCTTCTCGCCATGGTAACTGATCTATTTTATTCTTCACTTTTTTTCTTTGTTAAACTATAAATATGTTGCTCTCTCTCTTATGTTATTATACTTTTACAATGTTTTTGGGTTGTATATATATAGGTGTGGAGGAAGTGGCAGCTGATATGGAAAATAAAAAAGTAGTAATAAAAGGAAAAGATCTTAAACCAAAGAAAATAATGGAAAAAATTAAGAAAAAATACTCAAAAAATGTGGAACTTATTTCTCCTGAGGAACTGCCTGATACTCTCAAACAAAACAAACCTGAATCTAAAAAGGAAGAGGTAATTTCTAATTTTTTATTTTTTAATATTCAACTTCCTTAATTATGCATTACATTATATTAGTTTGTACCAAATATGTAGTATTTCAAAATTTGACACAATAATAATTTCTTCACAAAATTATTGGGTAATTTGTAGGTTCAAATGAAGACTGTGGAACTAAAAATGAATATGCATTGTGAAGGCTGTGAAAATGACATCAAACAAACGATTGGAAAAATGGAAGGTAAGAAATAAATAATGCACTATATGTTTAGTATTTTGTAGTTTAATTAACAAGATGTTAAATAAGTACCATTGTTTTGTATATGATAATTATGAATTATGATGTAGGAGTAATGAGAGTGGAAACAGATAGAGAGAGTTCAAAAGTGATAGTGAAGGGAATGATTGATCCTCCAAAGCTAATGGAATGCATTAAAAAGAGAATGGGACAGAAAGTTGAGATTTTTAAGAAGAAATCAAAAGACAAATCAAGCAACAACAAAGATTCAAATGATCAACAGAAATTGGATCATTTTGCATTTAAATATCCTCCTCAAGATTCCTTGCTTCATATTTACCCCAATCAAACTTTCAGTGATGATAATGTATTTTCTTGTTCTATTATGTAAATTATTCATTCATTACCTTTATATATAGACAGAGAATTTTTCTTATTCATCGTCATCTTTTGATTTCCATCTCTCTCTCACTCTCTCTCGTTGTAGTTTTAATCTGTTGTTTTTGTTATTGTACTAATTAGTGAATATATATTAATAATTGTAAGGGGTAAAAATGTTCTCTCTAATTATATGTATGAGTTTTTTTTTTCTTGACCTACGGTTTGATTTTCATTTTTTAAAATAATTAAATATTAAAAGTAATACTACTATATGTTACTATTTAGCGTATGAAGTAGTTTTCAAATTTTGGGATTGATGGTGAGATGAGACATTGAATTTATTACCTATCCTATCTCCTAAAATAGTTAAAAGGAAAGTTCGTTCGAGAGATTTTGATAAAAGAACATGTTCAATCTAAAAAAAAGAATGTTTTCGATATATATATATATATATATATATATATATCTGCAAAGGTATTTATCAAAACGTGAGAAGAGTATTGTTATTAAAGTGTGAGAACGAAAAATCAAGCTACACATGTGTAAAATAAGTTAATGATTTATATAAATCTACAAAATTAATTGCAAACACAACCTTCTATTATTTTCAAATAATTTTATTTATTTATTTATTTTATATTGATTTTGTTGATAAGTCATATGATAAAAAATATTGATTTTTATTTAAGTTAAATAAGAAGAAAGAAATGATAATTAATTAGCAATTATTACCTACTAATCTCTCCTTTATTTTTACCTAACAAAAAATAGATAACATATCACTTTATTTATATATATAAAAAAAAGAGTAAAGTGACATGTGATGATGAATTGGAGTCATTTTTACTTAAAGATGATATAGTCCACTTATTACTTTAAGATATAGTCTACTTTGTCACCATCATATATGTTCATTCTCTTTATAAATCTAATATTGTCTAATCTCTTTCTAACCTTGTTTTCTCTTTTTTGAAAGTTTAGCTAGGGAAGGTAAACAACTTTTTTTTTTTAACTTTTTATAAAAGTAAATTTGTTATCAAACGTATAGGGATGCTTAGCTAATTGTGAATTTGGATGTTCTACTTTTGGGTTTTGAATTATTATTTCTTCTTACAAAATTTTGAGTTGGCTGTTTCTTTTTAAAATTTATTTTTTTGTTGAGTAATATATTAGTTTAGTTTTGAATATGTTTCTAAAATAGTTTTAAGAATTCTTTCCATAAAAAAAAAAAAAAGAAAGGAAGAAAGCCATCACTTTATTTATAATATGTTCTTTCTCCTAATTTTATGGTGGATAAATTTTTTCAATTCTTTTCGCGTAAAATTGATATGTATGGATTTAATATGGATAAAAAAATATCGCTTTGTCTTAACGACTAATTTGTGACCTTCATTTGATGTCGATAGGTAATTAAAATAAATGAAAAAGATAATTTATGTAGAATTTTGAATCACTTTATGCACATTCGTTTAACTGATCTGAGACACATTAGGTTAGAGTTTCTAAGATATAAACAACTTTTGTTGAGTTATTAGGTGACTATCAATTTGCATATAATTTTGGTTGAATCTAACCATTTGAAGATGCAATGAAGTTGATAAAGAGAATTGAGATTGATATCACTAAAGAATCTTTTTTCATTAGCGAGGCTAAAAATATGGTGGTATACTTAGCAAATATTCCACCTAGTGAACTAATTTGGCCAAAGTGAATTTAGTTTTACAATATTTTGCATGACTGTCGAGCAAAAGAAATTTGAACAATTGATTTATTTATCACCAATATATTTTTATGCCATTTTTTTTAAAAAATATATCCGTATTCGAGTTGGACAATTAATTTTTAAAGTTATACATCACAATTCCCCTAAAAACAACCAACTATTGGCATAATTTCAGTAAAAAATTTCCATGAATCATATTGTTTTTGGGCCCTTTTCGGCCTTTTATTGGATTGAAAATGGGCCCAAATTTTCTCATGGTTCAATTTGTGATTCTGTTCCATTGTAAAATTGGAAGTGTCCTTTTTCTTCTTTGGGCCCAAAAACAATTATATAATATAGAAAACCATAAAAACTAGAAAAAGTAAGTAGAAAAATGGATGTAGAAAAACCAAAAGGTTTTATATATAAATTAGATTCTAAGTTGAATATTACAAAGACTCAAAATCATCAATGAAGCCATCACGAAGAAATTGAGGCAAAAACCCAAAAGAAATAAAGGGAAAAAAAACACTAAGTAAAATTAGATTAGAATTTTATTTTTGAGTGTCACTTTTAGAAAAGTTAGCACACAATTATTAAAGTGTAACATTCTTTGAATCCCACCCACCAAAATATATCTCCTTCTCTACTTTGTCTTGAAGGAAAACCTATAATATTATTCAATTTGAAAATAATAATAATGATGATGATCTTATGGCATTTTAAATTTAATAGAAATTAAGCGAACCATTAATTAACCTTTTAAAATGATGCTATAAAATGTTTAATTTCCTCATCCATATTTTTAATATATGTTTTATTCTTTAATATTTTTAAATGATTGTTTTGATGTCTTAATTTTACCATTATGTTTATGAATTGCATTCGTTAAGAAAATTAAAATTGGTTGTCTACAAGTTTGGATTATATATATAATTTATTTATATTTTGAATTTTGATGGAGAATTCAATGAATCGTTCGATCACCTCTTCATTTATAAAATTAAATTTCTCAACCTAATTAATTTACGTGGCTAAAAAGTACTTTTAAAGCTAACAAAAAAGATTACGCTAAAAATCATGAGAGAATTTCCATGAAACTTTGGTGCATAAATAAAGGTCTGAAATGAATTATCTAAATGGAAAAAAAAACTAGAAAAACCATTTTTCATTTAAATACATTTTGTGAAATCCATTTAAAATAAAAAAAATTACATTATTTGAAGTATTTTATATATATACAATTTATTTAGTTTCTGTCACATACACTGACGTTGTAGAACATTTTGAAGTCAACCGATGTGTTATATATATTTAAAAATAAATATTGATTGTACAATATTTATATTATCAACTTCGAAATTAGAACTTAAAGTTTTCTTTTTTTACAACACACAAATTTTTTAAAATAAAAAAAAAGGCTACTTAACCCTAGATAGAGTTCAGAAACCTAACCCAATGAGTCAATTAACTTTATGTGTCACTGTATAAATAAAAATACAATCCCTTCAACTTTGTGTCCATGAAGCAATAGGGGCTTTCGAGATTTTCTTAAAGGGTTTCCCTCCAAAACTTCAGAAAGTTAAAAGTTTACCCTAAAAATGGATGTCATCAATGCAGAGAAGCTTTTTGCCATAAAATATTGTTACAAGAAAAGCCAATTCTTCCCCTACAATCTCAATCTTTTGCACTCTCTCATCATCTTCTTCTTTACCTATTGGCTTTCTTCTCAATCTCATTACTTTCCTCCCGACATGATTTCCTCGATAATCAAAATGGTTGTTACCCCGCCCTCGTTCTTCAGTCCGAATTGCTTGTTTGTCATTGTTAATTTCATTGTTGTCTACATCGTTGGAGAACAAAAGCTCACCGGTGCAAAATCGGCTTCCATGAACACAATGTATGATGAATACTATATTGAGAGGACTATGGAGATGAAGTACTTGAATCCTTGTGAAAATATGAAACGACAATTGGTTGAGAAAGTTTTGGAAGAAAAGGAAGAGGAAGGGATCGGCCACATCGAGGATGACAATGGTGTCGATTTTAGTGAAAAAGAGAACGAAGGTGATTGCAAGTTGGCCGATGAAGAGTTGAACAAAAGAGCTGAAGCCTTCATTGCAAGAGTTAACAACCAAAGGAAGCTTGAAGCTGTGGATTGTTTTTCATGATAGCCGAGTTTTTCGTCTTTCTTTTTATTTTGTTTAATGTAATAACTAATCGTTTCATCTTACTATATTTGAGATAAAAAAAATGTAATTGTCAATGCTTTTTGACTTTTGCATTGTTGAAATTATCATTTGTAACTAAAATCAAGATGGTTAATTACAAATTTGGTTACTGTTGAAGTTTAATCATAGTGAATTTTGGATTGAGCTAATATGATCACGATAAATGTAGTTTAAGCTTATTCGATGAAATCATATTAACGTATTATTAATAAGATATATAATCATAACTCTATTTCTATTTCTGTTTCTTTTGTTTTTCTTTCTAAGATTTATTTGTTCAAATTTATCGTGATCATTAATCATGTATATAAAAAAGAAAAAGATATATAATTGATTTTTATTGGATAGAAGTACAAAAATTGTGTCAAACATATACACAACTTCGTTAATATGAGCACAATTCAATTGACATAAAACTTGTTTTATCGATGTTGAAGTTAGAAATTCAAAATTTTCTCACCTCACATGTAAATTCTCATATTTCACATGTTGTAAAAAAAGAAAAGAAAAATATATTATATATAACTAGGGGTAATTGGTTCTTTCGTGGTTGAAACATTCAAATTCTTTGTAATATTATTCTATTTAATTTACTAAAAAAAACCTTGTTAATCTACCATATGTACCAAATGGCCTTCACATGATGTTGAGAAATAAATCTTTCTTTTGCTTTTTTATGTGGAGCACTTATACATGAGATAGCAATTTTAAGAGGACCCATTGAAGGGTTTGAAATTCCTTTCTTAACATAGAAGGACACATGCATATGCCAAATTTTGCATTATAAACTAATTTACTTTATAAATGAAAGGGCAATTTGTTTTCATAAACAAATTTCCAAAGGCTTCAAAATAAGATTTATCTTAGAACCAAATTAAATTAATTCTCTATTAGTTCATCTATACAACTAATTCTTGAAACTAATCTTTCAAGAATCTGACAGTTACTAAACCTATACCAAATTGCAAATCCAATACACATTACTTATATATAACACATTTGAGTTTAGATAATAATATCTATGTTACTGAGATCTATAAATTAAGTAAATAGCAAAATATTAAAACTTAGACTTTGTAATGTTTTACATAAAATAATTAAAAAAAGGTTAATGTAAAATTGGAGACATATATTCGATATATGGCACCTGCTAGGGGGAAATAAGTACATAAAGTGGGCACTAGGTCAAGTATGATCCACATCATCAAAGCCACATTTTTCATTAATAGATATGAAAATCTTTTCGATAGGGACGGGATGGGACAAGAGTGTGATTCGACTCTCATCTCAATCGATATGAACGAAATTGATATTTGCGATTTAATTAAGAAATATGTTTTGGGAGCTAGTCAAAAACCTGTTGTAAAAATAGTTAGTAGCAATTGTATCGGTTAAGTTTTAACGTGAATGGTGAGTAGTAGTTTTTTAATATTGGTAGAAATCTTCTAATTAATTAAGTCATGTAATTAATTATATTAAGATAAATCAAATCTAAGTAAAACATTCTGAATTCAATAGTCTTTTTATACCCTTCCTTTTCTTTCTTAGCTGCTTCAATAGAATTCTGAATTCTTGTGGTTAAGCTTTTGTATTGTCAATTTATCGTCCTCCTCAGCTTCTTAACCACTTCAAGCATTTTCTCAAACCCGTCCAAAGCACTCTTCTTCCTCTCTCTATCCTCGTTCACTTTAACAATCAATTCCTTGAGTTGTTGAATCTCGCTCTCCATCTCCTTTAACTTCCCAAATCTCTTAGGATCAACCTCAACCTTGTCTTGCTAGAACATGGATTTATGAGTAAGATTGTCAAGCCTCAAAAACTCGTATTTACTTTGGAGCAACTCATATTCTTTGTTCTTGCTATCAATCTCCTTTCTCATCTTTACTTCTTTAGCAACCAAAACCTCCTCCACTTTGTCGAAATCTTTAGCCCTAAAGGTCGTCCATAAAAACGAAACTAACTCCGATATACTCTGAATCTCAAAGTTAACATCATCCACAGAACTCAAAGTAGCACAAGACTCGATTGCCATTTCAAAATTCATAGACATTGAAATGCTGACTGCTACCAAACCTGATAATCAAGGGCGTTGATGTTGAAAAAGAAGAAACTAACCTGAAAATGCAGAGTTGAGTGTTGTTAACGTCGAAGAGGGGAGAAATGAGGTTTAAATGGTATGATGGGTGAGGATTGTGAAGAAGAAAAGTGAAGGAAGATGGTGAAGAAATGAGAAGAAATCCACGTCATCAAAGCCACATTTTTCATTAATAAATATAAAAATCTTTTCGATAGGGACAGGACGGGACAAGACTCTGACTCGACTTGAGTCTCATTTCAATCGATATGAACGAGGTTGATACTTTCGATTTAATTTTTCAATCGATACGAACGAGGTTGATACTTTCGATTTAATTAAGAAATATGTTTTGGGAGTTTGGCCAAAAACTTGTTGTAAAAATAGTTAGTAGCAATTATATGGGTTAAGTTTTAATGTGGATGGTAATAAAAGAGTACTAGTTTTTTAATATTTGTAGAAATCTTCTAATTAATTAAGTCATGTAATTAATTATGCTAAATATATTCATATAAATCGAAGGCAAAGGCCTTCTAGACATTTGATTTGACCTCATTGATTTATAAGATATTGTTTCAATTAATTATCAATTATTTTCTCAAACTATTTAATCATTGATTTATAAAATATTATTCTTTATAGACCTTATTATATTTTTGAAAAGAAAATTAATTTATTATCAAATTTTCTTAACCATAGTGAGTGTAATCTATAAAATTAAAAATTCATTATTGGAGGGTAAAACATTCTTTTATGGTAACTCTTCTAATCAAAATTTTGAAAAAAAAAATTGTTGAGTTTAACTTGATCTTTACTATTAATGTGAATTTAGTACGATTTCTAATAATTGATTATGCACTCTTTAAGATTACTACCAAAATGAAAATGAGATTAGGTATTGTGGGCTATCGGTGGTTTTGTACAAAATTCATGACAGTTGGGCCACATTATTTAATGGGCCACTTTTGGGGCATGTGAACTAGAGCCCAAACTATTATACGACTCAATATGACAAAGTTAAGACTTATTCTTGAGTTTTGTTAACTTTTGGAACATATGAAAGTCTTAGATTTTAATTGATTTTAGTTTTAAAGTCTTGTTTTTTAATTGATTTTAGTTTTAGTATTATTAGTCTAAAATTTTACATAAATTGATTAAATTTTATAATATTCTTTTTATTAATAACTGTCAAAAGTTTAAATTAGTAGATACATATAAATTTAATTATATCATATAATCACATAGGCTTCCATGATTTTTCCATTAAATCTCAAATAGTTTTTGTTTTTCAACTTTTGATAATTGAGGTCACAATTCTAAAACTTCCAACTCCAAATAAACAAAATTTAATTTAAACAATGAAAAATATTCTCAATTAGATTTTTAGTTTTATAAATATATAAGAAATGAGTTGTCTCATATGGTTGTTGTCATCTTTATCTATTTTGACACTTAATCCCAATTATGAATTCTTCTTATAGAGAAAAATTGTCATAATCGATTTCCCTTTCCCTTTTGTGAAAAAGATTGCTTCCTCCTTCTTATCTCTAACTAATTAATATATATATATAAATCAAACTAGATATTAACTTTTTTTATATTAATTAGAAATGTAGATTTTAATCCCTATTTAACTTTGAAGTATAATATATTGGAATGATATTTATTAGGGTTAAAAATTGATATATTTTTTTGTATTTTCAAAATTGAAAGGTTGAAATCGTTTATTATTTTTTTTTTAACTTTCTTTTTGAAAGCTTAGATAAGTTTTGATGGCAAATCCATCATAAATTAAATAAATTTAAAGCAGTATCAATGTCTTAAAGCTTTCTTAAGATGGTTTATTTCAACCAAGAATTCAATTTACATTTTCTTAGTATGAACAAGAACATTCAAATCACTCAAGGACAATCTTGGAATTTCCTTTATTGGAGTAGTGTTTGTTCAAGAATTTTCAATATCTCATATCCATAATCTTTGCACTATTATATTCTATATATTATCTATAACTAGTGGGTCCATTTATATCAAATTAAGATATATAAACTAATGTTATTTTTGTATATGACAATTTCAATTAACATGAAATATATATTATCAATTTAAATCAAGAGATCAAAGGTCCAAATCTCTTTCATTACATATTGTTTGAACTAAGAAAAAATTAGTATGGTATTTAATATCAAACAGTTTAGTTTTTTTCCTATATGCATTTGTTCAGCTATTCAGAAAAAATTCAAATATGTCCCATATTTTTTTAAACCTAGATTTAATTTTTTAACATCTATCACAAATTTAGATCTTAGGTCATGGTTTAGCAATTTTGGTTTTCTCTCGTGTATGTTTTTTCGATCAGTCCAGACAAATAAATTGTTATTAGATAACATTTTTTTATGCTCTTTACGACGAAAGATGTGATAGACCTCAGTTAAATAGTGTTGTTTTGATTTTTTTTTTTCATCTTAAGAAATTAAAATACGAGAAAAAGAAATTAGAAATCACATTAAATTATAAATATTTGTTTTTATGGATATATTAAATCTAATAAAATGATGCATCTGGGGGACAACTTCTTCTCTTCTTTCCTTCTTTCCTTCTCTTTGTTTTTGTTAATTCCTAGGTTCAATTCCAAAGCAAAGAAAACCAAAAGCTAATTAAAAAAAATGTTATGATTTTTTTTTTGTTAAATGTGACTTTAAAAGTGATTGTTTAATTTAATTATGTTTTTTTTTAATGTGTGTGAAAAATATGTTTAATTTTTAATAATTATTTTGTATTTTCTACTCCATAGAGAAGTACACACTTTATTTTATTTGTAAACTTTTCAACTATTTTGTTGTTATGTGAAATTTTAAACCTTGTCAATATATGAACATGTATTTATTTAGTAGAGGTTGTACTAAAAATGAGTAGAAAAAGTAATGTTAATTAACTTTTAAGTGTCCAAACAAAATACAAAAGAAATATCTTTAAAAACTTACTTAAACTTATATCTAGAAGTTTTTAAAATAAAATATTATTTAAAGGTTGTTTTAAATTATAGTAAAATAAATCAAATATATACCAAAAATAGTAAAATATCACAGTTTGCTTATGATGATACACCAAGGTAGATTACTATCTTGTATTTATTTACGTCATGATACAGACAATAGTCTATATTGGTCTATCACAAATAAATTGTGATATTTTGTTATATTTATAAATATTTTTATAAATTCTCTAATTTAAAATATTTTTCATAAAATTTTGACTTTAAAACTTTTTAGTAATAGATGTTAACAATATCAATTGTTTGAAAATGTTATTAAAATGATTAAAATCATTTTGTTCTTTTTAAAATAACTTTAATCATTCAAAATAAAATTTTGCTAATAAAAAATATGGTTAAAAAGTGTAAATTAAAACCAAACTTAATTATCAAATTGATTATGAGTTGGTGAAAGTATATTTTGATGTGATTTTAAACAAGAAAAAAAATGATCAAAGTAAATTCAAAATCAATCTCAAACCTAAATCATAAATCATATGTTATTCATGAAAATTCAACCAAAGATATTGTCATATTAAAAGAAAATGGGAATTAATGTAAGATATTGATAATGATAATGAATAAGATTAAATAATAGAAAATGAAAACAATAAGAAGGGAGAGTTGGAATTGGAAATTAGTAAGAAGAAACAAAGAAGACATAAATCATAAAAAGGATCTAAGTTATTGAAATTTGTCTCTCCCCCACACCATTTGATTCCCAATAGGAAAGGACAATGATTTCATGAAAGAAAGGGTTTTCACTCATCGAGACTCGTGATCTAATCAAACACCTTTCTTTCTTTCTTTTTTTATTTCTTCATATTTAACACTTTCAATCTCAAATTTCTTTTCTTAGTGGTGTAGTATTTTCTACGTACTCTTCAAAATTCCATCAAAATCTTTTCAATCATATATATATATATATATATACATATAGTTATACTTATAAAAAGAAATTAAAATGTCTATGAAAATTGATATTACTCTATAGTAAGGAAAATACTAAGTGAAAGGTAAGAACTCAAATGAGATAATTGTAAGTAAGGTCTTTGGACGTAAACACAAACTTTCTAACCCTAACATATTTAACTTTAGATTTTGTAATTTTAAGTTAGTTAGTCGGAGAAAAAAGAGAAATGGATCGATTCAATTTAAATGTTTCCTAAATCGACGATTATAGTTGATTCGTGACCGTTTGATAAAAAAATGATTTCGGATGAATTTTGAATTGTGTGTTGATTTAAAAAATTTGTATTTAATGAAAAAGAATTGTAGGAAAGGGTGGGTGATATGTCAATAGCAAACTTTAAGAGTAGGGTCCCATTGGTGTTCCCTTGATGGGCAACACAAGATGTGAAACCATGGAGGAAGAGGAAGAGGACAAATGTAAACCACCTACCCATTATTATCAATCTCTTCTTTTCTTCCCACCTTTTCTTTTTCCAAGTTTTTCTTTTTTATTTTTATTTTCTCACTTTTATTATTTTTCCAAAAGAAAAAGAAAAATTCCACAACTTTTTTCAATATTCAAGTATGAAAAGAAGAAAAAGTCTATTAGAATAATTTTCCTGCCCAAATTAGTTGACAATTCTTTTGTGTGTGTTTTGTCACATTACCAATCACCATCAAAATTCCAAAGAAAATAAAACATTAGGTTAAAATAAATTCTTGCCACTTTCTTCTTTTTAATCTTTTTAGTTTCTTTTAACCCTTGTGTACCTATAAATTTTCACCAGAATCCAAATTTTCTTTGGGATGAAAATTGCTTTGAAATGTAACAATATAACTATGATAGTTTCTATTTTTTTTGATGACTTTTGTCACAACTAAATTTATTTTAATATAACGAAAGTAGAATATTTGAATCATACATCTTTTTTATATCTTGTTTAATTGATGAAAAACAGACAAACTAAAAACTTAAGCACGATAAATGTTTCATTAAAAAAAATTTGTACTTAAATGGACAAGACATACTCATCCTATATGCACGTAAACTAGACTTCACATGTGACTTCACTTACTCGTCATTGATAATTAAGTCACAAATTAATTAGACTCAACACATATGTATATAATCTTAACTTTAAAGCCTTATTTAACCATCATTTCAATTTTTAGTTTTCTTAATTTCTAATAAGATAATAGTTATATATGATAATTGCTGTTTTTTTTTTTCTTCAAAGAATGGGAGAGATGAAGAGATGTTTTAGAGAGAGAAAAATGTGTCACGAGATGTAAATAAAAAAAATCGAGACGTAAATGAATACAAATGTTTTAAAGAGATAAAAGAATATGAGAGTAAATTTAGAGGCACGTGGAAGGAAAATATTTAATTATTTTTAGAAGGAAAAATATAAAAGTTTTAGCGAAATAGATAAATGGTAAAGAAAATAGACTAAAAAAGTAATGAGTAAATTAAATATGTTAGACAAATTGGTAAAAACAAAGAAAGTCACATTGTGAGAAGAAATTTAGAGTGAAACAAACGTAGAGATTTATTTATTAGAGAGAGAGAAATTTAAAACAAATAACTTAGATAGAGAAACTTTTGGAAAAATGTTTAATTTTGAGAGAGGAAAAACCTTATGCAGTGACTCCAACAAAAGTTATATAGAAAATAAAAATAAAAGGGTTATCCAACCATTATTTTTTTCAATTTTTATATGTTGAAAATTTGTATAATTTGATGGAGATTTGGTGATATATATGATTTGTCAATATGCCTTAAATGGGGTAGCTATATAAGTGTGATTTCAAATCTAAATAATAATTGATATGTGGAAGAAGCTAACAAATTCATATTTTTGGAGTAGTAGTAGCTTGACCAAAACCCTAATTGTACATCTACAAAAATCCAATCCAAGTCCTTAGGAACAAGAAACCAAAATATACACATAGTCCCCTTTAGTGTGTTATTTCAACAATTTAATAATTGTTAAACAAGAAACCCACAAACTCAATCTAGCCACTTCAATCAAAACCCTAAAATTAAATTTATATATCATACTAAGTCAAGATAGAACAAAAATATTTGTACTCTTCATACACTTATCAAATAGACCAGACATGTGGCTTATGTTTCAACCATCATTCATTGAACATTATGATTAAAAAAAATTATGCATACCACCCTCAATTAGGAAAAATTATTCAATGGAGTAGAAGAATTGATATGACTGATTTTGAACGACATGTATTAAACACGACAATAAAATTATGAAATGTGAATCAAACTATTATAAATTAACAATTATGTGGTACTCACCACGTTCAGTGATTAGTTAAATGTTTTTTAAACACAAAGGCAATACAAAATAATAATCAAATTACATGAAAAAGGATCAATTGATAATCGTTCTATTTTTTAAAATTAGCTCATAAACCCTCACCTAATTATAACTTAAATGTTTTTGAAATTCTAGAAAAAATTTAAAAATTGAAGTCTTGTTTTTAATAATAATTTGATTTTTTATTTTTTTTGAAAATGATGATTATAAAGAATACTTCTACTTTTGAATTTCTTCCTCTCTTGTTAGGTAATTATTCCTCCTAAAATTTTTGAAATTAAAAATATAATTTTGATTTAAAAAATCATAACTTATTGGAGACCAAGAATTCAAATGTTTCTTAAGAAGAAATGAAAATAATCTTAATAATGAAATCACTATGAACAAACTCGTAACAAAGAGAAGAGTTTTCAATATATTTTTTTTTACTTAATAATTTAAGTATGTTTTCAAAAAATGCATAAAATTAACCAATGAATTGCGAAAAAAATAATAAGCATGGTTTTAACAAACACAAAAAGGAGCAGTTATGACTAAGAAGTGATGAAGATGGGATATAGGAAAATGAACATTTATAGGAACAAATCAAATGTCGTTGGAGAAGGTCACACAAAGGTCTTCTGTGGATGAATAAATATGGTCACATAACCTAATCTAACCTAACCATTTTTCTTTTTATTATTCATTCATGGCAATGAACAACAATACCTCTTAGCCATACACGTGAGTCTTTTTCATCCACAATACAAACTCTCTTCATCTTCTTTCATTTCAATCATACATATTTTCCTTTTCATTCTCTCCCTCTTTAAACGTGGAATTTAGTAGAAAAATTAAGATATGTATTATAATTCCTCCTCAAATTAGGTTTTCAAATTTTAATCATTTTTGTTTGGTAATCCCTCCATTTTTTAAGTTTTAGCTAGATTAATTTTGAAAAGTAAGCTTATTGCAATTCTTAACTAAACAAAAATAAGGTTCAAAAATTATATATATATTTTTTTTAAAAAAATGACTTAGCCCTTTAAACTATTGGTAAAAATAAGATAAGAAGTAAAATAAATTTAAAATTTTAAAAATAAAAACAAAAACCAAATGATACTTAATTGTACGAATTTATATATTTAAGTTTCTATATGGTTTTAAATATTTAAGTGTCAATTTTGGTGATCTATATTTTTAACTTTGTTTTATTCCATTCCTTCAAATCGTTTCTCTCTTCATTTTCATTTTATACGTTTATTTTCTTTCTTTGTATTATTTTAGTGAATGTTTGTTATTTTAAAGGGTTTTTGTGGTGAGTATGAAATTTGAAAATAGATATGTGTACACTACTTAAAGATGTTACTTTTCAAGATCAAAATAAATGTTGAAAAAAGTATGAAAGCCAAATTACATAAATATAGAAAGTAGGAGGATGGAAAATTAAGTGGTCCTATGCGTAATTGATGTTGAGCAAACTTTAGGTGACACAATTTGTCCCAAATATAATTACATTATCATCATATACATATACATCTATATAAATAACACATGACAAAAAGAAAATATTAATAATAAGTCATCAAAATATGTATATTTTAGAGAAATTACATTTTCAGTTCCGACTTTAAAAAAAAAGTGTTTAAGAATAATTTTAGTGAGAGGAGCTAATTTTTTTACATGTATTTTTAATAATTTAAAATTTAAAAGTTATTATTTTCACTTTTTTTTAAGTAACAAATAAAAAAGTATTTTAAAAGTATTTTTCATACACGTCTTTCATATCCCATCACAGCTATGTATTATTTAAAATTCTACCCAATAAATAATTGATTCTCAATTTTTTAATTTTATTTTTATAAATGAATTGATAGAATTGAAATTTCCAAAAATTAAATGAAAAGTTACTTTAATGATGTTGGAAAATATTCTCTTGCCACCCCCTATAATCCTTTTAAAAAAAATATAGAATACTGGTTCATCATCCATACATTTCTTTTTTTTAAAAAAAAAAAGACATGGAGGGAGAAAAGTTTCCCAATTTAGAAATTATTAGGTTTAATTAAAGGTATAGATTAATCAAAATCAAGACTACCAAATTGGACTTAATTTCAATTATTGAATTTGATTTTTAAAAAAATCTAATATCAAATCATTCTCGTTTTCAAGTAATTATTTGTAGAAAACATATCTTATTGAATTATTTCATGGTGAATAAAGATTTGAACAAAAAAAAATCATATATGAAAGAGAAATTAAAAAAAAAAAACAGTTTCTTGGTAAAGAAATTTGGTTTGGTTAGAGATGGTGCAAAGAATAATAATGAATATGTGAGGTAGAGATTGATGATGAGGAGCACTAATTAATTCCAAAATTGAACACAAAGTTGTTCATTTTATTTGGGAAAACATTTTTCATGCCCTAAAAAAAGTAATTGCAAATAAATTAGGAGTGCTTCTATATATTTCCAATATAATTTCAACCATAAAAGAGACCCCCCTATAAAGTACAATTAATCAATATTAACTTTTGTGAAATAAATAAATGAATAAATGTAGGTCTTTTTCTTTTTGTCAAAGAGAAAAAAAGGAACATACTTACTCCCACAGGATAATGTCATCAAAAGATTTCATATCATAGGACTTAGATTAGGGTAATAGGTGAGAAAAATGCTATTGATCATTTTCAATTTAACTTTGGGAAGAAAATGTTATTTCATTTTGGTAGGTAAGCTTTTTACCCATTCTTTTAATGTAATTAGTTTGTTTATTATTCACAATTTAGGTTCCTTAATGACCAATAGTTTTCAAAAGTCGCTACAAGAAAAATGATCTACGACGATAGTTATTTACTGTCGCAAATAAAATCCGTGACAATTATTTACAGTCATAGAAGCGGGAGTCATGAAAAGTCCTTCCATGACAGTTTTTAAAAACCGTCACAATAAGTTATTTCATGACATAAAATAAATGTCGTTAATTAATATTTTATGACAGTAAATAACTTTCATACTTTATTTTATGACAATAAATAACTGTCATCATTCGCTTATTAACGACAGTTGGAAAAATGTCGCCAATTCGTTTATTGTGACATTTTTTAAATGTCACCGATATGTCATTTGCGACAGTTTTTTTTTCTAAAAAATGTCATTGTTCTGTTATTGACGACATTTATTTCCTGTCCACTTTAGGGTATTCGTGACAGTTTGTTTAAAA
>JBBPDI010000004.1:25746160-25763539 GCA_037974545.1 Cucumis variabilis
AAAGAAGAACAGAAAAAGATAACAGAAGTTGTGGTTAAAGTTTATATGCATTGTGAAGGCTGCAAACATAAACTCTCCAAATGCTTGAAAGCTTCTCGCCATGGTAAATGATCTATTTTATTCTTCACTTTTTTTCTTTGTTAAACTATAAATATGTTGCTCTCTCTCAGTCTCTCTTATGTTATTATATTTTTACAATGTTTTTGGGTTGTATATATAGGTGTGGAGGAAGTGGCAGCTGATATGGAAAATAAAAAAGTAGTAATAAAAGGAAAAGATCTTAACCCAAAGAAAATAATGGAAGAAATTAAGAAAAAATACTCAAAAAATGTGCAACTTATTTCCCCTGAGGAACTGCCTGATACTCCCAAACAAAACAAACCTGAATCTAAAAAGGAAGAGGTAATTTCTAAATTTTTATTTTTTAATATTCAACTTCCTTAATTATGCATTACATTATATTAGTTTGTACCAAATATGTAGTATTTCAAAATTTGACACAATAATAATTTCTTCACAAAATTATTGGGTAATTTGTAGGTTCAAATGAAGACTGTGGAACTAAAAATGAATATGCATTGTGAAGGCTGTGAAAATGACATCAAACAAAGCATTGGAAAAATGGAAGGTAAGGAATAAATAATGCACTATATATTTACTATTTTGTAGTTCAATTAACAAGAAATTAAATAAGTACCATTGTTTTGTATATGAGAATTATGAATTATGATGTAGGAGTAATGAGAGTGGAAACAGATAGAGAGAGATCAAAAGTGATAGTGAAGGGAATGATTGATCCTCCAAAGCTAATGGAATGCATTAAAAAGAGAATGGGAAAGAAAGTTGAGATTTTTAAGAAGAAATCAGAAGACAAATCAAGCAACAACAAAGATTCAAATGATCAACAGAAATTGGATCATTTTGCATTTAAATATCCTCCTCAATATTCCTTGCTTCATATTTACCCCAATCAAACTTTTAGTGATGATAATGTATTTTCTTGTTCTATTATGTAAATTATACATTCATTACCTTTATATACAGGCAGAGAATTTTTCTTGTTCATCATCATCTTTTGATTTCGATCTCTCTCGTTGTAGTTTTAACCTATTGTTTTTGTTATTGTACTATTGGTGAATATATACTAATGATTGTAAGGGAATGAAAACGTTATCTCTAATTATATCTAAATGAAATTATTGAGTTTTTTTCTTGACGTACGGTTTGATTTTCATTTTTAAAATAGTTAAATATTGAAAGTAATACTACTATGTGTCACTATTTAGCGTATGAAATAGTTTTCAAATTTTGGGGTTGATAGTGAATTTTAATGAGACATTGAATTTATTCCTTATACTATCTCCTGAAAAGGTTCAAAGAAAAGTTCGTTCAAGAAATTTTGATAAAAGAACACGTCCAATCTAAAAAAAGAAAATGTTATTAAAGCATATATATATGCGAAGGTATGGTTATTAAAAGGAGAATGAAAGCTACACTTATGTTAAGGTAATCTACACAATTAATTGCAAACATAACATTCTATTATTTTCAAATAAATTTATTTTATATTGATTTTTGTTGATAAGTTATATGATAAAAAAATATTGATTTTTATTTAAGTTAAATAAGAAGAAAGAAATGATAATTAAATAGCAATTATTACCTACTAATCTCTCCTTTATTTTTACCTAACAAAAAATAGATAGCATATCACTTTATTTATATAAAAAAAAGAGTAAAGTGATATGTGATGATGAATTGGAGTCATTTTTACTTAAAGATGGTATAGTCCACTTATTACTTTAAGATATAGTCTACTTTGTCACCATCATATATATTCATTCTCTTTATAAATCTAATATTGTCTAATCTCTTTCTAACCCTTTTCTCTTTTTTGAAAGTTTAGCTACATTCTAACAATACAATATTTTCCCCATACATATTTAGGGGGAAGTAAACAATTTTTTTATTTTAACTTTTTATAAAAGTTAATTTGTTATCAAACATATAGGGTTGTGAATTTGGATGTTCTACTTTTGGGTTTTGAATTATTATTTCTTCTTACTAAATTTTGAGTTGGCTGTTTCTTTTTAAAATTTATTTTTTTGTTGAGTGATTTATTAGTTTAGTTTTGAATATGTTTCTAAAATAGTTTGAAGAATTCTTTTCATAAAGAAAAGAAAGAAAGAAAGCCATCACTTTATTCTATATGTTCTTTCTCCTAATTTTATGGTTGTTGACAAATTTTGTCAATCTTTTTCGCGTAAAATTGATATATGTATGGGTTTAATATGGATAAAAAAATATCGCTTTGTTTTAGCGACTAATTTGTGACCTTCATTTGATGTCAATAGGTAATTAAAATAAATGAAAAAGATAATTTATGTCGAATTCTGAATCACTTTATGCACATTCGTCTAACTGATCTGGAACTCGTTAGGTTAGAGTTTTTAAGATACAAACAACTTGTGTAGAGTTACTAGGCGACTATCAATTTGCATATAATTTTGGTTAAATCTAACTCTTTAAAGGTGCAAATGAAGTTGATAAAGAGAATTGAGGTTGGTATCACTAAAGCACCTTTTTTTTATTACTGAAGCTAAAAAACATGATGCGATACTTGCAAATACTTCACCTAGCCAACTAATTTTCAGTTGGCAAAAGTGAACTTAGTTTTGCAATACTTGGCACGACCGCCATCCCAGAGGTGGAACGTTTGATCTTCTTTTTCAACAAACAAAATAAATTTGAACCATATATCGATCACTAATATATTTTTATGCTATTTTTTTATAAATATATCCGTATTCGTATTCGAGTTGGACAATTAATTTTTAAAGTTATACATCACAATTCTCCTAAAAACAACCAACTGTTGGCATAATTTCATAATTGCAGTAAAAAATTTCCATGAATCATGAATCATATTGTTTTTGGGCCCTTTTCGGCCTTTTGTTGGATTGAAAATGGGCCCAAATTTTCTCATGGTTCAGTTTGTGATTCTGTTCCACTGTAAAATTGGAAGTGTCCTTTTTCTTCTTTGAAATGACAATGGGCCCAAAAACAATTATATAATATAGAAAATCATAAAAACTAGAAGAAAAATGGATGCAGAAAAACCAAAAGGTTTTATATATAAATTAGATTCTAAGTTGAATATTACAAAGACTCAAAATCATGAATGAAGCCATCATGAAGAAATTGAGGCAAAAACCAAAAGAAACAAAGGGAAAAAAAACACGAAGTAAAATTAGATTAGAATATTATTTTTGAGTTTCACTTTTAGAAAAGTTAGCACACAATTATTAAAGTGTAACATTCTTTGAATCCCACCCACCAAAATATCTTTCCTTCTCTACTTTGTCTTGAAGGAAAACCTAAAATATTATTCAATTCGAAAATAATAATAATGATGATCATGATCTTATGGCATTTAAATTAATAGAAATTAAGTGAACCATTAATTAGCCTTTTAAAATGATGCTATAAAATGTTTGATTTCCTCATCCATATTTTTAATATATGTTTTATTCTTTAATGTTTTTAAATTATTGTTTTGATGTCTTAATTTTACCATTATTTTTATGAAGAGCGTTAACAAAATTAAAATTAGTTGTCTACAAGTTTAAATTATATATATTTTATTTATATTTTGAATTTTAATAGAGAATTCAATGAATGATTCCATCACCTCTTCATTTATAAAATTAGATGTCTCAACCTAATTAATTTATGTGGCTAAAAAGTACTTTTAAAGCTAATAAAAAGAAAAAATTGAAAAGCCATTTTCATTTAAATACATTTTGTGAAATATATCCGTTTAAAATAAAATCAATTACATTATTTGATATTTTATATACAATTTATTTAGTTTCTGACACAAACGTTGTAGAACATTTTGAAGCCAACCGATGTGTTATATATACTTAAAAATAAAAATTGATTGTACAATATTTATATTATCAATCTCGAAATTAGACGTTAGAGTTTTTTTTTACCCCACACATATTTTTAAAAATAAAAAATGGCCACTTAACCCTAGATAGGGTTCACAAACCTAACCCAATGAGTCAACTAACTTTTATGTGTCACTGTATAAATAAAAATACAATCCCTTCAACTTTGTGTCCATGAAACAATAGGGGCTTTCGAGATTTTCTTAAAAGGTTTCCCTCCAAAACTTCCCAAAGTTAAAGTTTACCCTAAAAATGGATGTCATCAATGCAGAGAAGCTTTTTGCCATAAAATATTGTTACAAGAAAAGTCAATTCTTCCTCTACAATCTCAATCGTTTGCACTCTCTCATCATCTTCTTCTTTACCTATTGGCTTTCTTCTCAATCTTGTTACTTTCCTCCCGACACGATTTCCTCGATAATCAAAATGGTTGTTACCCGGCCCTCGTTCTTCAGTCCGAGTTGCTTGTTTGTCATTGTTAATTTAATTGTTGTCTACATCGTTGGAGAACAAAAGCTCACCGGTGCAAAATCGGCTTCCATGAACACAATGTATGATGAATACTATATTGAGAGAACTATGGAGATGAAGTACTTGAATCCTTGCGAAAATATGAAACGACAATTGGTTGAGAAAGTTGTGGAAGAAAAGGAAGAGGAAGAGGAAGAGATCGGCCACATCGAGGATGACAATGGTGATTGCAAGTTGGCCAATGAAGAGTTGAACAAAAGAGCTGAAGCCTTCATTGCAAGAGTTAACAACCAAAGGAAGCTTGAAGCTGTGGATTGTTTTTCATGATAGCCGAGTTTTTTTGTCTTTCTTTGTATGTTGTTTAATGTAATAACTAATCGTTTTATCTTACTATATTATTTGAGATTAAAAAAATGCAATTGTCAATACTCTTCAACTCGTTGAAATTATCATTTGTAGCTAAATTCAAGATGGTTAATTACAAATTTAGTTAATGTTGAAGCTTAATCATTGTGAATCTTGGATTGAGTTAATATGATCACCATAGTGTTTTAAGCTTATTTGATGAAATCATATTAACGTATTATTAATAATATATATAACCATAACTCTATTTCTCTTTCTTTTATTTTTCTTTCTAAGATTTATTTGTTCAAACTATGATGGAGATTTATAAAGTTATTTTCAATTACGGTTCCTCTTATCAACATTACTCATGTATGTAAAAAAGAAAAAGATATATTATTGATTTTTATTAACATTACTCATGTATATAGAAAAGAAAAAAATATATTATTAATTTTTATTGGATAGAAGTACAAAAATTATACCAAACATACACATAACTTCATTAATACGAGCGCAATTCAATGGACACAAAACTTGTTCTATCGATCTTGTAGTTAGAAATTCAAAATTTTCTCACCTCACGTGTGGTAAAAAAAGAAAAGAAAATATATATTATATACAACTAGTGGTAATTGGTTCTTTGGTGGTTGAAACATTCAAATTCTTTGTAATATTATTCTATTTAATTTACTAAAAAAACCCTTAGTTAATCTACCGTATGTACCAAATGGCCTTCACATGATGTTGAGAAATAAATCTTTCTTTTGCTTTTTTTTGTGGAGCACTTCTAACTGAGATAGCAATTTTAAGAGGACCCATTGAAGGTTTTGAAATTCCTTTCTTAACATAGAAGGACACATGCATATGACAAATTTTGCATTATAAACTAATTTACTTTATAAATCAAAGGCAATTTGTTTTCATAAACAAATTTCCAAACGCTTCAAAATAAGGTTTATTTTAGAACCAAATTAAATTAATTCTCTATTAATTCATCTATACAACTAATCTTTCAAGAATTGACACTTACTAAACCTATACCAACTTGCAAATCCAATACACATTACTTGTATATAACACATGTAAGTTTAGATAATAATATCTACGTTATAGAGATCTACAAATTAAGTAAATAGCAAAATATTAAAACTTGATTTTGTAATGTTTTACGTAAAATGAAAAAAAAAATTAATGTAAAATTGGAGACATATATTCGATATATGCACATGCGAGGGGGAAATAAGTACATAAAGTGGGCACTAGGTCAAATATGATCCACATCATCAAAGCCACATTTTTCATTAATAGATATGAAAATCTTTTCGGTAGGGACGGGACATATTTAATGTATTGTTATTAGATAACATTCTTTTCAGCTCTTTACGATGAAGACGTGATAGAGCTCAATTAAATAGTGTTGTTTTGCTTATTTTTTTTTTTCGTCTTGAGAGATTAATATAATATAAGAAGAAATTAGAAATCACATTAAATTATAAATATTTGTTTATATGCATATATTTAATCTAATAAAATGATGCATGTGGGGGACAACTTCCTCTCTTCTTTTCTTCTTTCTTTACTTCTCTTTGTTTTTGTTAACTCCTAGGTTCAATTCCAAAGCAAAGAAAACAAAAAGCTAATTAACTTTTAGTGTCCAAACCTATTTTAGATTGTTGGACATCAAATTCAATTGTTTGTCCACTAGGGTTCGAATATGAAAGCAAATGTGGGCCGGGAGGAAGGTATAGAATAGAAGATGCGAAAATGGGCTTTATTTTAGGCCCAATTGTAGAAAGAGATGAAGCAAGTGGAATCCCACATCGGAAAGTGGAGTGGAGGGAAGGTGAAAGGAGAAGTATAAATAGCAAGTAATAGAGGGAGTTAGGGAGTAACCCGACCTGTCAGGGGGTGAAAGGTGACTTGTCAATGATCGTATAGAGACGACGAGTCGTGCCGACACCTACCAATATGAACACACGGTACTCGTGCGCGAGCGAGCATCCACCCTACCTTCGGTGGGGGCTTGCCCGTCAATTTTTGGAAGCCCCTGACTTCTCGGTTGGGGGGGCTTTATTAATTTCCCTCTACCCTTCCAATTCTTATTAATACGTGTCGGCTTCTTATTCTTTTTAATTCTTTTTCTAAATGATTTGAAAAATGGGAGTTATTTTCAAAATTATTATTATTATTTTTATCTTTAATATTATATTATTACAATATTAAAATTTTAAAATAACAAAATCTTAAAAATTAATTTTTAATAAATTATTGTCATAAAATTAAAATTATATTTTATATTTTAATTTTTAATCACAAATATATCAGATAACCTCTTGATTTATTAAAATATAAATCAATAATATTTTTATATTTATATTCATATCGATATGAATATGAACGAGATTTAATTAAGAGTTAGTAGCAATTGTATGAGTTAAGTTGTAGAAATCTTCTAATTAATTAAATCATGTAATTAATTATGCTAAATATATTCAGATAAATCAAATCTAAAGAATGACCGAAGGGGTCATTTGGAAAAAGGGGTCATTTTAAAAAAAAGTTAAGGGATGTTTTTAAAACTATTTAAGTAAATGAAGTGTTTTTTTGGCATTTAGTGAATGGTGGGACTATAAATTATTATTCTTATTATTATTGTTATCATCATCCTTCTTATTATTGTTATTTTTTTTATTATTATAATTATTATTATCTTTTTTATTATTATTACAATATTAAAATTTTAAAATAACAAAATTCATATAAAAATTATTATTTAAAAAGTTTTTTTTTATAAAATTATAATAATATTTTACTTTTTATTCTTCAATCACACATATATACTCACATATTATTGATTTGTATTTTATCTCTTATTATCTTTCTTCTTAATAACAAATCATTTCTAATTTTTATAAATTGAAAATTATTAAATATTTTTGTAACAAAATAGAACATTCAAAAATTGAATTATACATCAAAAGATACAAAAGTTAAAAAGAAAAAATCATCAAAATATCAAAAAAAAAAAGAGTTAAATATATTTAAAATGGAATTAAATAAAGTTACCATTTACCTTCCGAAGAAGAAGAAATAATAATAACAATAAGAATAATTTATAGACAGTGGAACCCACCATTCCCTAAATGCCAAAAAAACACCCCATTTATCCAAATTTATTTTTAAAATGACCCCTTCCAGATGACCAGAAAGAAGGCAAATGCCTTCCAGACATTGATTTATAAGATATTGTTTCAATTAATTATCAATTATTTTCCCAAACTATTTAATCATTGATTTATAAGATATTATTCCTTAAGACCTTATTATATTTTTTTAAAAGAAAATTAATTTATTATCAAATTTTCTGTAATCAATTCGTTATTGTAGGGTAAAACATTCTTTTATGATAACTCTTCTGATCAAAATTTTGAAACAAAAAAAAAAAAAAAAAAGCTGAGTTTAACTTGATTTAGTATGATTTCTAATAATACTGATAGTTGGGCCACTTTTGGACGCATGTGAACTAAGAAATAGATTGTGGGCTTTCGGTGGTTTTGTACAAAATTAATGATAGTTGGGCCACTTTTGGACGCATGTGAACTAGAGCACAAAGTATTATATTTGAGTTTTGTTAATTTTTTTCTGTCTTCCAATTTATTTTGGAAGTCTTAGATTTTAATTGATTTTAGTTTTAGTATTATTAGTTTATTAAATTTTACTTATAATATACTTTTTTTATTAATAACTCTAAAATTTAAAAGTGTAAATTATATCATCTAATCACATAGGCTTCTATGATTTTTCCATTAAATCTCAAATAGTTGTTTTTTTTTTGTTTTTTTTTTTAACTTCTAATAATTGAGTTCACAATTCTAAAACTTCGAACTCCAAATAAGCAAAATTTTATTCAAGCAATAAAAAATATTCTCAATTAGATTTTTAGTTTTATAAATATAAATATATAAGAATGAGTTGTCATCTTTATCTATTTTAATATTTAATCCCAATTATGAATTCTTCTTATAGAGATAAATTGTCAAAATCGCTTTCTCTTTCCCTTTTGTGAAAAAGATTGCTTCCTCCTTCTTATCTCTAACTAATTAATATATATATAAATCAAACTTTTTTTTTATATATAGTTAACTATATATCTCTAAAATATATATAGTTAACTTTTTTTTATATATTAATTAGAAATCTAGATTTTAATCCCTATTTAACTTTGAAGTATAATATATTGGATATGATATTTATTAGGTTATTTTTTTTTCTTTTAACTTTCTTTTTGATGGCAAATCCATCATAAATTAAATAAATTTAAAGCCTTTCTTAATTGGAGTAGTGTTTATTTCAACCAAGAATTCAATTTACATTTAGAGCATTCAAATCAATCAAGGACAATCTTGGAATTTCCTTTATTGGAGTAGTGTTTGTTCAAGAATTTTCAATATCTCATATCCATAATCTTTGCACTAATATATTCTATATATTATCTATAACTAGTGGGTCCATTTATATCAAATTAAGATATATAAATTAATGTTATTTTCGTATATGACAACTTCAATTAACATGAAATATATATTATCAATTTAAATCAAGGTCCAAATCTCTTCCATTACATATTGTTTGAACTAAGAAAAAATTAGTATGGTATTTAATATCAAATAGTTTTGCATAAAAAATTAGGCTTTTTTTATAGTTTTTTTCCTATATGCATTCGTTCAGCTATTTAGGGAGAAGTACTCAAATATTTTCCACATTTTTTTTAAACTAAGGTGTAATTTTTTAACATCTATCACAAGTTTAGATCTTAGGTCATGGTTTAGCAACTTTGGTTCTCTCGTGTATGTTTTTTCGATCAGTCCAGACAAATGTATTGTTGTTAGATAACATTCTTTTCTGCTCTTTACGATGAAGATGTGATAGAGCTCAATTAAATAGTGTTGTTTTGCTCTTTTTTTCGTCTTGAGAGATTAATATACTATAAGAAGAAATTAGAAATCACATTAAATTATAAATATTTGTTGTTATGGATATATTTAATCTAATAAAATGATGCATGTGGGGGACAACCTCCTCTCTTCTTTTCTTCTTTCTTTAAAATGGTTCAATTCCAAAGCAAAGAAAACCAAAAGCTAATTAAAAAAATGTTATGATTTTTTTTTGTTAAATGTGACTTTAAAAGTGATTGTTTAATTTAATTTAATTATGTGTTTTTTTAATGTGTGTGAAAAATATGTTTCATTTTTTATAATTATTTTGTATTTTCTACTCCATAGAGAAGTACACACTTTATTTTA
This sequence comes from Cucumis variabilis, assembly GCA_037974545.1. Lineage (NCBI taxonomy): Eukaryota > Viridiplantae > Streptophyta > Magnoliopsida > Cucurbitales > Cucurbitaceae > Cucumis > Cucumis variabilis. The sequence goes on from JBBPDI010000004.1 coordinate 25,756,239, forward strand.
TTTGTAAACTTTTCAACTATTTTGTTGTTATGTGAAATTTTAAACATTGTGTCAATATTTAGACATGTATTTATTTAAGAGTAGAAGTTGTACTAAAAATGTGTAGAAAAAGTAATCTTAATTAACTTTTAGTGTCCAAACAAAATACAAAAAAAAAATATCTTTAAAAACTTACTTAAACTTATAGTAAAATATTATTTAAAGGTTGTTTTAAATTATAATATAATAAACTAAATATATACTAAAATAAATAAAATATCACAATTGGCTTATGATGGTACACCAAAGTAGATTACTATCTTGTATTTATTTATTTACGTCATGATACAGACGATAGTCTATCTTGGTCTATCACAAATAGATTATGATATTTTGTTATATTTATAAATATTTTCATAAATTTTGTCATTTAAAATAAAATTTTGATAATACGAACAGAAAAATATGGTTAAAAAGTGTAAATTAATACCAAACTTAATTATCAAATTGATTATGAGTCGGGGAAAGTGTGATTTTAAACAAGAAAAAAAAATGATCAAAGTAAATTCAAAATCAATCTCAAACCTAAATCATAAATCATATGTTATTCATGAAAATTGAACCAAAGATATTGTCATATTAAATATTTTAATAAAAATGAAAAAGAAAAAGAAAACTAAATGGATATTTTATCATTATTATTCACAAAAATGAAAGTGTAAAGTAGAACATATGATTCTTTACATAAATTAAAGCAAAATAAACACAAATGTGACTCAGTACAATTAGATTTTTAGATAGATATATAAAAGAAAATGGGAATTAATATAAGATATTGATAATGATAATGATAATGAATAAGATTAAATAATGGAAAATGAAAATAATAAAAAGGGAGAGTTGGAATTGGAAATTAGTAAGAAGAAACAAAGAAGACATAAATCATAAAAAGGATCTAATTTATTGAAATTTGTATTTGATTCCCAATAGGAAAGGACAATGATTTCATGAAAGAAAGGGTTTCCACTCCTCGAGACTCGTGATCTAATCAAACACCTTTCTTTCTTTTTTCCCTTCATATTTAACCCTTTCAATCTCAAATTCAACATTCAATACTATAATTCATTTATACAAAAATTAATCATTGTTTTCTTTTGTTAGTACTCTTCAAAATTCCATCAAAATCTTTTCAACATGCATATTTGTATAATATATATAGTTATAAGAAGAAATGAATGAAAAAGAATCATAGTTGATTCGTGACAGTTTGATAAAAAAACGGACTTCGATCGATCGATGAATTTTGAATTGTGTCATGATTTAAAATTTTTATGTATTTAATGAAAAAGAATTGTAGGAAAGGGTGGGTGATATGTCAATAGCAAACTTTAAGAGTAGGGTCCCATTGGTGTTACCTTGATGGGCAACACAAGATGTGAAACCATGGAGGAAGAGGACAAATGTAAACCACCTACCCATTATTATCAATCTCTTCTTTTCTTCCCACCTTTTCTTTTTCCATGTTTTTCTTTTTCTTTTTTATTTTTATTTTCTCACTTTTATTATTTTTCCAAAAGAAAAAGAAAAATTCCCCCAACTTTTTTCAATATTCAAGTATGAAAAGAAGAAAAGTCTATTAGAATAATTTTCCTGCCCAAATTAGTTGACAATTCTTTTGTTTGTGTTTTGTCACATTACCAATCACCATCAAAATTCCAAAGAAAATAAAACATTAGGTTAAAATAAATTATTGCCACTTTCTTCTTTTTAATCTTTTTAGTTTCTTTTAACCATTGTGTACCTATAAATTTTCACTAGAATCCTAATTTTCTTTGGGATGAAAATTGCTTTGAAATGTAACAATATAATTATGAGAGTTTCTATTTTTCTCATAATTTTTGTCACGACTGAATTTATTTTAATACAACGAAAGTATAATATTTGAACCATACACCTTTTTCATATCTTGTTTAATTGATGAAAAATAGACAAACTAAAAACTTAAGCACGATAAATATTTCATGAATTTTTTTTCTTTTGTACTTGAATGGACAAGACATACTCATCCTATAAGCGTAAACTAGATTACACATGTGACTTCACTTACTCGTCATTGATAATTAAGTCACAAATTAATTAGACTCAACACATATATATATAATCTTAACTTTAAGGCCTTATTTAACAATCATTTCAATATTTAGTTTTTAGTTTTCTTAATTTCTAATAAGATAATAGTTATATATGATAATTGCTGTTTTTTTTTTCTTCAAAGAATGTGAGAGATGAAGACATGTTTTAGAGAGAGAAAAATGTGTCACGAGATGTAAATAAAAAAAAATATGCCTTAAATGGGGTAGCTATATAAGTGTGATTTCAAATCTAAATAATAATTGATATGTGGAAGAAGCTAACCAATTCATATTTTTGGAGTAGTAGTAGCTTGACCAAAACCCTAATTGTACATCTACAAAAATTATTCAATCCAAGTCCTTAGGAATAAGAAACCAAAATATACACATAGTCCCCTTTGTGTGTTATTTCAACAATTTAATAATTGTTAAACAAGAAACCCACAATCTCAATCTAGGTAGCCACTTCAATCAAAACCCTAAAATTAAATTTATATATCATACTAAGTCAAGATAGAACAAAAATATTTGTACTCTTCACACACTTATCAAATAGACCAGACATGTGGCTTATGTTTCAACCATCAATTCATTGAACATTAGGATAAAAAAAAATTATGCATACCACCGTCAATTAGGAAAAATTATTCAATGGAGTAGAAGAATTGATATGACTGATTTTGAACGACATGTATTACACATGATAATAAAATTATGAAATGTGAATCAAACTATTAACAATTAACAAAATTATGTGGTACTGACCACGTTAAATGATTAGTTAAATGTTTTTTAGACATAAAAGCAATATAAAATAATAATCAAATTACATGGAAAAAAAAGATCAATTGATAATCGTTATATTTTTTAAAATTAGCTCATAAACCCTGCACCTAATTATAATTTTCTTGATTTTTTTTATCTACTTAAATGTTTTTGAAACTCTAGACAAATTTAAAAATTAAAGTTTGTTTGATAATAATTTGATCCTATACCCTAAACCCTAAACCCTATTTTTGAAAATGATGCTTATAAAGAATACTTCTACTTTTGAATTTCTTCCTCTCTTGTTATGTACTTATTCCTCCTAAAATTTCTGAAATTAAAAATATAATTTTGATTTAAAAAATCATAACTTATTTATTTGTTCTTTAGCGACTAAGAATCCAAATGTTTCTTTAATGAAAATAATCTTAATAATGAAATCACTACGTACAAACTCATAACAAAATGAAGAGTTTTCCGTTTATTTTCTTTTTACTTAAAAGTTTAAGTATGTTTTCAACGAATGTGTAAGGTTAACCAATGAATTGCGAGAAAAAAAAAAAGAACAGTTATGACTGTAAGAAGTGATGAAGATGGGATATGGGAAAATGAACATTTATAGGAACGAATCAAATGTGGTTGGAGAAGGTCACACAAAGGTCTTTTGTGGATGAATAAATATGGCCCCATAACCTAATCTAATCTAACCATTTTTCTTTTTATTATTCATTCATGGCAATGAACAACAATACCTCTTAGCCATACACGTGAGTCTTTTTCATCCACAATACAAACTCTCTTCATCTTCTTTCATTTCAATCATACATGTTTTCCTTTTCATTCTCTCCCCCTTTAAAGGTGGAATTTAGTAGCAAAATTAACATATGTATTATAATTCCTCCTCAAATTAGATTTCCAAATTTTAATCATTTTTGTTAGTTTTAGCTAGATTAATTTTGAAAAGTAAGCTTATTGCAATTCTCAACTATATTAATTTCAACCACAAAAACAAGTTTTAAAAATTATATATTTTTTTTCAAAATGACCTAACCTTTTAAACTATTGAATCATAAAACTAAGAAGTAAAATAAATTTAAAATTTTAAAAATAAGAAAAACCAAATGATGCTTAATTATACAAATTTTATATATATTTAAGTTTCTATATGGTTTCAAATATTTAAGTGTCAATTTTGGTGATCTCTATACATTTAATTTTTAGATATGTTTTACTCCATTCCTTCGAGTCATTTATCTCTTCATCTTCATTTTATACGTTTATTTTTTTTTTATTATTTTAAGAACTAACACCACATTATATTATATTATTTGTGAATGTTTGTTATTTTAAAGGGTTTTTGTGGTGAGTATGAAATTTGAAGATAGATATGTGTATACTACTTAAAGATGTTACTTTTCAAGATCAAAATAAATGTTGAAAAAAGTATGAAAGCCAAATTACATAAATATAGAAAGTAGGAGGATGGAAAATTAAGTGGTCCTATGCCTAATTGATGTTGAGCAAACTTTAGGTGGCACAATTTGCCCCAAATATAATTACATTATCATCATATACATATACATATACATCTATATAAATATAACACATGACAAAAAGAAAATATTATTAATGATAATAATAAGTCATCAAAACATGTATATTTTAGAGAAATTACATTTTCAGTTCCGAATTAAAAAAAAAAACGTGTTTAAGAATAATTTTAGTGAGAGGAGCTAATTTTTTTAAATGTATTTTAATAATTTAAAATTTAAAAGTTATTATTTTCACTTTTTTTTTTAAGTAACAAATAAAAAAGTGTTTTAAAAGTAATTTTCATACACGTCTTTCATATATCCCATCACAGCTATGTATTATTTAAAATTCAAAGACTTAAAATTCTACCCAATAAATAATTGATTCTCAATTTTTTAATTTTATTTTATAGATGAATGATAGAATTGAAATTTCAACTAAAAATTAAATGAAAAGTTACTTTAATGATGTTGGAAAATATTCTCTTGCCACCCCCTATTATCCTTTAAAAAAAGATATAGAATACTGGTTCATCATCCATACATTTCTTTTTTTTAAAAAAAAAAAAAGAAAAAGACATGGAGGGAGAAAAGTTTCCCAATTTAGAACTTATTAGGTTTAATTAAAGGTATGGATTAATCAAAATCAAGACTACCAAATTGGACTTAATTTCAATTATTGAATTTTATTTTTTAAAAAATCTAATATCAAATCATTCTCGTTTTCAAGTAATTATTTGTAGAAAACATATCTTATTGAATTATTTCATGGTGAATAAAGATTTGAACAAAAAAAATCATATATGAAAGAGAAATTTTTTTTTTTTTAAAAAAAGTTTGCTCGGTAAAGAAATTTGGTTTGGTTATAGATGGTGCAAAGAATAATAATGAATATGTGAGGTAGAGATTGATGATGAGGAGCACTAATTAATTTCAAATTTTAACGCAAAGTTGTTTATTTTATTTGGGCAAAACATTTCATGCCCTAAAAAAAGTAATTGCAAATAAATTAGGAGTGCTTCTATATATTTCCAATATAATTTCAACCATAAAAGAGACCCCCCTATAAAGTACAATTAATCAATATTAACTTTTGTGAAATAAATAAATGAATAAATGTAGGTCTTTTTCTTTTTGTCAAAGAAAAAAAAAAAAGGAACATACTTACTCCCACAAGATAATGTAATAAATTTGTTTATTATTCACAATTTAGGTTCCCTTAATGACCAATAGTTTTCAAAAGTTTTTGTTTTTGAAAATTAAGATTATAAACCCTCATTTGATGATATCAATGCAATTTTTCTAAACTCCAAAATAAGTTATTTAAAACATATTATTATTATTTTAATTTTCAAAATAACTTCACTTCATTTTCTTAAAAAAATAAACTAATAGATATAGTAATAATAAACTTAATTTGCAAATTGTCTCAATCTTAGCAATTGAATTTTCATTAAGCTTCCCATTCAACATCCTGAAGCCCATTATTTCCTCAATGGTTAATTAGACATATGACATGAATATAATGTATTATTCATTTGTCACGTTTGGGGTTTTAGAGGAACAACTAAATGTGAAACATTAATAAGAGTTAGATTGAGGTATATTTCTAACTATATATTCTAAATAATTATCTTCAATTCTACGTTATAACCATTTTATATTTCACTTTGTAGATTTAAAATTTGAGAAATTATTTTTAAATAATAAAATTTTTGAAAATATTTACTACTAATAAAATATCATAACTTATCAGTAAGGTCATAATAGACCAAAAGAGACTTATTATTTGTGTCTATGAGATATAAATAGTAGTCTATCTTGATTTATAGAAAGGAGCGGTCTTAATACTCCTAACCTTCGTTCTATATAGATAGTCAGCTGGGCACTCTATTATTTAGCCTTGTTTTTGGAGCGCTCCTCTCAACAATATCCCTGTCTTATGGAGCCTAACATATTATTTAGCCTTGTTTTTGGAGCGCTCCTCTCAACAATATCCCTGTCTTATGGAGCCTAACATTCTAATGGATAGAGGACTCCAGACATAAGTCTGACAATAATGCCTACTTTTCCCACTCCTTCGCAATATTTTTTGCACCTTTCTTTTTCGGACTAATCATCATATATATTTTCGAGGTTAACATTTCAAGCTTAATCTATGGATAAAAATGGTCCTCTGCTCAATGTAATAGCTATGAGAGGGGTCGAGCCCTTTTTGCACTCTTTTCAGTTCTCTCCGCTCCATGAATTCTTGTTATATTTGAAAATATTAGTTTACAATTTAAAAAAAATTGAAACATTGACCACATACTTTGTGTAATTTCACCTCTTGAATTATAAATTTAAAAGTTTTCAGTAGATTTCATATTCAAATTAAATATATTGCTTAGTGGTCGGTGCATTATTCATATAAATTTATATAAATAAATATAAAACTAAAAAATTGCAATATCATTCTTTTTTTTTTTTTTTTTCCATTCCATCATTTTTCTTTATTATTTATTGGTGGCAACATTTTAAATGGAGGGAAACCAAAGTAACTTTAATATATTTTATTTTTTTTACATTTGATTAAGATTTTAAATTTATTTTTACAAGTTTGTGATATAATTGAAATCCCCAGAGTTTAATTTCCATTAAGATTTCTGCCAACTCCCAATAAATCAATTAATATAAATTTATAGGAACCCAATTTTAGCATTCACAAACAAAGAAATATCTGATTGCAAAATGTCAAAGATCCAATAGCCTTGAAAAATCTACACAACATTTTTAGCCACGATAATTTTTTAGTAGGGTCCATTCATCATTTTCTTAATCAAGTCTATTCATCAACTAAAGGTAATGTAAATAGACCAACAAAGATACACTATACCAAATATTTAAATAAAAA
>JBBPDI010000004.1:25836037-25849420 GCA_037974545.1 Cucumis variabilis
TTTGGCTAAGCATGTATTGTCTCTTTTGCATGCTTCCCCTGTACTCTGTGTGAACTGTTTTGCTTGTTTCTTATGATGTTGGGAACACAACAAACACAGCAACGAATGAACAAAAAACAAAAAAATGTATTAGCTTAACAAAACTTATAATTGAAAAACAGGAGAAAAAAGGGTGAGATGAGCTGTTAAAATAACGATATATAGCGTCAACATTTACAAAGGCCCAATATCATATTTCTCATCATGGCATTCGAAACATCGATCAACTTTTTGAAGATTTGGATGAAAATCCTTTAGTTTCATTCCTTTCTAAAATTTATGTTTGAGTTCAACCATCTGTAGACTAGGATATTCAATTTTTTGATCTGTTAGGTTGAGATTTCATACTTTATATCAATTAAGTTATACTCATCAGCTTTTTATTTAGTCTATTAGCCTTTTCTTATCGATAAAATTGTATAGTGAACTTTCACATTTATTATAGTTCGCTTGAATATTCTTCCTGGAAGTATGAATTTTTTTCTTCTTCTGCTTCTTCTGCCATGTGAATGTTTATCATTTCTCTTTCTTTTCTTTTTTTCTCTTGCTGCACTTTCTGTACTAAAAGTTTAAGATAATTTGGAAAAAAAGCCCATAGGAATGATCACTTTTTAAAAAATTGTTTTCTAAGAGTTCTATCCTAAATCCTCAAAGACTACCTTTATACCTAACTTAGTTCTTTTACTATCAATTGTGTGTTCTTTTTACTGTCAAATGCTTTCAATACCTGTAACAAATATGTTATGCAACACTTATATTTGAGGCTACATGTACCAAATTTGAGTTTAACAATGAGGTGAGTTGATTTTATATTAAATGCAATATGAATTTTTTAATGATGTAGCTGAACGCTCAAAATTTATAATAGAATATGTTAAAGTACAAAAACAGAATAAATGAATTCAACTGTTGCATCAGTCAGTCAGCATTCTACAAAATGGTTCTTTGAGTTGATGACCCTTTAGGCCATATCGATGGAGCCAACACTTAATGCTTAATTATATATATATATACACACACTGAAAAGTGATTTCCTATTTGTGAGCAGTTGATATTTACTGATTTTACTGCTTGATCATAACGATGTTGATGTTTTGTTTTTCCAACTAATTAACTGCCCATTCCATTATTCAAACTGTTCATTTGCTCAGCATCCCTTTCTCTCCTTAGTTTCAGTGTAATTCAAACTCTTTCTTCTTTCTTTCTCTAATATTTAAATGCAATCTGACGTTTTTCCCTCTCCTTTCTCAAAGTTCTTAACAAATAAACAACAAACTCTTAACTTCAATTTAAGCAATAGCATGGGTTGTACAAACAACAAACTCTTAACTGTTTAGACTCTTCTACACAGAAGAATGGGTTCTAAAAACTTTAACTCTCTATTCTATCGCTGTTTGAAAAAAAAAAGGCTAAAATATTATATAAATACCTTTAAACTTTCCTTACGGTATTAAAAATACATTTATACTTTCAAAAGTTTTAACATTACCAACAAACTCTTGTATACATTTCAAATTAAGACTAATGATACTTCGATATTAAAAATCTTGTTAAAACGTGATACAAAATCTTATAAAATTTTAAAATAATCTTATTGCATAAATTTTGGATCAATAATAATATTTTTAACTTTCTTTTAAGATTGGGTAGGTATGAAACTTTTAAACTGCTTTGGGACTTTATTCTGATAGCGTTCAACTAGTCTGTTATCTTCTCTATGGACATCACTCCAACCCTCTTCTTGTTTGCTCGGTTATGTTGCAAATGAAAGGCCTTTCGAATGATTTTTGGGCTGAAGCAGTCTCGACTTCCATCTACCTGCTGAACATCTCACCAACAAAGGTTGTCATGAATAAAACTCTGTTTGAAGCTTGGTGTGAAAAAAAACCCAATGTAAGTCATTTAAGAGTTTTTGGTTATATTTCTTATGCTTTGGTATCCTCTCAAGTTCATCAAAAAATTATAAAAAATCTAAAAAATGCATTTTTGTTGGTTATTGTACTTAATCCAAAGCATATAGATTGTATAACCCTCTTAATGGCAAAATTCTCACGAGAAGAGATGTAGTGTTTGATGAGAGTGCTAGTTGAGATTGGCAAAATAATGAAGAATATGTTTCCTTAGTGGGTGGCGAATTGACAAATGATGGAGAACAAACTGTGGTTAAATCCTCAATGGAAACACCTACCTCAACACCTCTGTCGAGTGCTCCATCAACACCACAAAGTTACCACTCTTCATCAAGTAATGATGAAACATCAGATGAACTGTCATCTCAGAGGTTTCGGTTCATGGAAGATATCTACAATTCTTCTCAATTTGCTCTTATGGTTTATGACCCAGTGTGTTATAATGAGGCAGCAAACAAAGAAGAATGGCAGCAAGTAATGAAGGAAGAAATGACAGTTATTGAGAAGAATGGAAATGGAAAATGGTAGACTTATCGAAAGGAAAAAAATGCAATTGGCTTGAAGTGGGTGTATAAGACAAAATTTGTTACAGATGGGAGTTCAGAGAAGCACAAAGCTTGTCTTGTGGAAAAAGATATGCACAGCAACATGGTATTGATTTCGAGGAAACTTTCTCTCCTGTAGCTCGTTTTGAAACCATGAGGGTTGTTCTAGCATTGGCAACACAACAACAATGGTTGGTCAATCAATTTGTCACTAAGTCGGCCTTTATTAATGAAGAATTGCAAGAAGAATTCTATGTTGAACAGACAAAAGGTTTTGTTAAAAAGGATAACGAAGAAAAGGTGTATAAGTTGACAAACGTGTTGTATGGGTTGAAACAAGTTCCTCGGGCATGGTATAGCAAAATCGACGAATATTTTCAGCAAAATGGATTCAAAAAGAGTGCAAATGAGCCTACCTTGTATGTGAAAAAGGGAGGTAAGAATGATTTCATCATTGTTTGTCTTTATATTGATGATATCATTTATACTAGTTCATCTAAATCTCTTGCTGCTGAGTTCACATTACATATGAAGAATAAATTTGAGATGACAAATTTAGGTTTGCGACATTTCTTTCTTGGTTTAGAAGTTTTTCAAACTGATGGTGGGATATTTATCTCACAAAAGAATGCCAAGGATCTTCTAAAAATTTTGGTATGATCAATTGGAAGCCAGCAACTACACCAATGAATTTGAATGAGAAGCTGCAACAAAACAATCGTGCAAAGATGGTTGATGCACAACGGTTTAGAAGCCTTGTTGGAGGCTTGATTTATTTAACTCATACCCGTCCAGATATTTTGTATTCTATTGGTGTAATTTCCAGATTTATGCAATGTCCTTAAGGAATCATTTTGGAGAAGCAAAGTGGGTTGTGCAATACATTACTGGAACTATAGAATATGGCATTTGGTACTCTAAAGTTTCTTAGTCCAAATTATGCGGGTTCACAGACAGTGATTAAGCAAGCTCCTTGGATGATAGGCGAAGTGTTTCAACGAATGTTTTCACTTTAGGGTCAGGAGTTATTACTTGGAGCTCGAAGAAACAAGTAACTGTTGCTTTATCGTCTTTAAAAGCAGAATATGTTGCAGCAACTTCAGCAGCATGTCAGGCAATTTGGTTACGAAGAATGCTAATGGAACTCCAACATGTACAAGAGGGAGCAACTATGATATTCTGATATTCTGCGACAACAAAGCAACGATCTCAATGACGAAAAAATCTGACATTTCATAGTCGAACAAAGCACATTGATATTTGCTTTCATTTTATTTATGATTTCGTTGCAAAGGAAGAAGTTTCTCTGTCATATTACAGCACACATGAGCAGTGGGCCATGTGTGCTGACATTCTTACAAAAGCTTTGCCAAAGGAGAAGTTTTGTTACTTTAGAGCTATGATGGGTATTAACAAATTTGAATCAAGAGGGAGTATTGAAGACTGATTTAAATGACATGATTATTCAAATTAATGTTTTTTAATTTATTTTATGTTCACAAGTTAAGTTTGTGGGTAAGTGGTGTAACAACGTGGTTTTTTATTTTTAGTAAGTATCAGTTTTTTGTAAGCCTTTAGTAAGGCATTTTAATTGATTATTCTAATATGAAAAAAGAAGGTAATTTTCTGGCCTGGCCTGCTGAATTTTTGCTTCTGTATCTATAATGTGTCTAAATTTCTACAACATGTAAGTGTTGTGGTTTCCCTATTTGTTGGGGTGAAATTGGTGAGCAGAGGATGTTATGTACCGAGCTAGTTCAGTCAACCAATGAGGTCATATAGAAGATTAAAGCCCGTATGACAACTGCACAAAGCAGACAGAAGAGTTATGCTGATGTACGATGTAGGGATCTTGAGTTTGATGTAGATGTAAGACTCGAACTTTAGGTATCTTAGATTTTTCAAAGAGCTCAAAAGGTTTGGTTTTGAGAAAATTTAAGACAAAGAAGTAGGCTTGAGAAGTGTTTTGGTAAGTGTGTTGTGATAGGTGAAAAGAAGGAAGGTCATGTTGTTGAAGTTTAAGAGTTAAAGAGGTTAGAAAAAAGGGAAAATTTTGGTTAAGTATAAAAAAAAGCACTTTAGGCGTTTTGGGTTGACTTGGTGAAATAGTTACTGAGAAAGGCTGCTGGGCATTTTGGATATGAGAAAGTTAATGTTTTGGATAAGAAAAGGCGAGAAGGTCATTCGTGAGTGAGTCTGAGTAAGATGTACTCCCAAAATGCTACAAAACGCATGTTTGGCGTTTTGATCTAAAATTTTGCAATAAGAAAGCTAACTCATTTTAGAGAAAATATTGTAGAAGGAAGTTTTACTAAAAGAGTTACGGATTGAAAGTTATGATATTTCTAAGTCGGATTATGTAGTCTAAGCGAGAAATTAGGCGAGATGGTCTTGGAAGCTAGCAATGCATTTTGGACAACTATGTGGCAAGGTTAAGGCTGTCAATTTAAGGATTTAGTAAAGTGTCAAAGCCTTGTTAGCATGCATTTTGAGATGTAAAAGTAAGTAGAAGGTGTCTTAATAAGGTTTAAGGTGGCATTAAGCAAGGATGAGGTGTTAATGTAAATTCATGCAATGGACTCTAAAAATAGGCAAATTTCAATATTGAATTTCTCACAATTCACTTGTGCGTTTTGAGTGAAATTACTCTTAAAAGTTTCCTTTTTTAGTCTATTTTTGAAGATGGGGCTGCTTATTTAATTCGAGTAAGGAAGGGCTTAGTTTTAGCTGTAGAAAGAAAGAAAGGTCATAATACGAGTGATTCTGAACAAAGTGGACTTCTAGAAGGCTGTAGAGTTCGTCCGTTGGAATCTGAAGCTGAAATTTTGAGCTCTAAAGTGGAAGAAAGGTTCTGGCCAAAAATGAGTTTCTGTGCATTGGAGGTTGTTGGGCGTGGTGTGTTGGATCAAAGTGATTTTGGACAAATTGAAATCTAATAAGCATATCAACCAATGGTTTGATCTATGATCTGTGAGTGGTTTTCTACTTAAAAGTTTTGTGATTCTGCTTTACTATTTTGAAAGATGATTTCGAATGAGAAAGTGTTTCAAAAAGATATTTCTATGAAAAGTTTATATGTGTTCAAGCATTATTTATAATGTTAAAGCTTGATTTGATGATTACGATTTCAATGCTATAAAATGATTTTCAAACCATTAGTTGATTTCTTGAGATAATGCTAACTTTTATGTGCACATAAAGAGTAAAGACCACCATGGAGTGTACGGACTACATGGTGATAAAAAGCTGGCTTATACGTTGAAATGAGTGTATAAAGCTTAGCGGTCTAAGCAACAAAGACGAATTTGTATGTTCTCGGATGTTGTTGATACAGTAGTCAAACACGAGGTAATGAGACCAAGCGTAGAGAACGATTTGGGATCTTTAGTGAAAGGAATAACTGTTAACTAATGTGTATTATGTGAAATTGTTAAGTTATAAATGTGTTTCTTTTAAGCATAAAAAAAGGTTTATGTGAAATGAAATGATTTGATGTTGTTATGTGAAATGATATTTATAAAAAAAGTATTGCAAAAAGGGTTTCATAAAACCTCACTAAGACTTTTAAACTTATTCTTTAAAAATTTATCTTTCAAGACTTAGGCATTGAGGTCAAAAGGAGAGAAAGTTTGGGTTTGCTAGGTAAGAAGTTTCAAGGCATTTTAAGTTTACGTGTTATTGTATTTTAGTTAAGTGTTGTTTTGTAAATTATTGTATTAACGCCTTATTGGAAATAAAGTTAAAGTTTGTTTCATCTTTTCCATGTTAAGTTCTCATCACCTAAAGTTTATTTGTTATGTTAAGTGTTTTAGAGTTTAAGCTAAGTTAAGGAAGTTAAGACGAATATCTTTTGTGTTTGACCGCGTCAAGGATTCTCAAGTCGCACTGTGTTTCTCGAGACAAGCAAGCAAGTCTATTGGGTGGGGTGTGATAATAGGGGACATGGTTTTTCTGAAGATAGCACCTATGAAGGGTGTTTTGAGATTTTAGAAGAAAGGAAAGTTGAGTCCAAGTTTTGTAGGGCTATTTGGGATACTTGAGCGGATTGGCCCCGTAGCTTATCGGTTGGCATTGCCTCCGTCCTTATCTGCAATTCATGATGTATTACATTTCTCGATCTGAGAAATATATAGCAGATCCAACACATATAGTTGATTATGAGCCGTTACAAATTAATGAGAACTAAAACTATGAGGAGCAACCTGTTGAGATTTTGGCAAAATAAGTTAAGTGAGCACCCTAATAGAGGTATTGCACTAGTTAAAGTTCTTTGGCATAACCACGAAGTCGAATAGGCCACATGAGAAAGAGAGGATGACATGAGATCTCAATATCTTGATCTATTCGAGGATTAGAACTTTCAATGAAAATTTCTCAAATAAGGAAAGATTGTAACACCCAAAAATTAAGGTAATTAATCTTGGTTTTATTTAATTTGTTAAAAAAAATTTGTGTTATTTGAGAATTGTTTAATTTGTGGAAATTAGAATTAATTATATATTTTTGAATGAATATTTAATTAATTATGGAATTTGAAATTTTTGGTGTTGTGAAATATTTGATTTAAGTTTAATGATATTGGTTAATTATATATGTACGTATATACTTAATTAAGTTATGGAAGATAAGAATAATTATATTATTAAGGATAATATAAAAATTAATATATTTTTATATTAATTTTGGGAAAAGGACAAAAGGGTGATGTGATGAGAAGATTTATTGAGGAGTGAGAATAAGTTATTTGTGGTTTTGAAACGGTAAAAAGGAAAAGTATAATAATAATATTTATTATTAATAATAGTATTTATTATTAATAATAATAATATTATTATACTAAGCCCCTCTTAGTTTGAGTGCACTTCATCTTCACCACATAAAAACCTTAGTTGTCGTCACCCTTGCACCATTCCCAATCATCGTTCGTACGCCACAGTCGTCCGACGAATAGCTCATTGTCAGCTTTCGACCACGCCCAGGTGTCTCTCTCTGTCATTCAAAGCCCAGCCAAGCTGCACATCATCCATGAAAGCCTAGTCGAAACATACGACGCCCTTATCTCTTCGAGCCTTGTCCGCATCTTCGTTCCAGTGAAGTTGTTGTCCATCGATCCATTCACGTTCTTCCACTTTACCCGAGCTAGACGACGAAGCCTCCATAGCTCTTAGCTGCATGTTCTATTCGCGAGCCACGTTTGTCATCCAAGTCGCATGAGTCGTTCCCCCTACTCCGAGCTGTACATGCATCCAAGCCATTCCCTACCCGAGCTGCATGAACCGATTGCTCCTCCTAGCCTAGTCGTGAGTATTTTCTTTTCCTTTAGTCATTTAAGTCATTTTTGGTAAGTTTGGTGCACCCATCAAGATTAACTATTGGTCTAAGTAAATAAATATTGAGTTAAGTTAATTATTTTAAAGTGGATTATTTTTCCCTTAGATTCCTTTGGCAAAAATCTTTCGGAGTGATTATCTGTGGAATTCTACTTCCAAGGGTTGAATTGGTTTCACCCTTTTTCTTAGTAAGTTTGGAAGACAAAGAAATTAATTGTTTAATGTTGGTTGTCAAACTATTAATTTAAAGTTTTGTTTATACTTAGGATTGGGTTCATTGAATTTTTACTCTCAGGAGAAGAAATATTCTTTTAGCTAATCTCTCAGGTAAGAGATTCTACTACTAAACTTTCGAAACAGAATCAAGAGCTTGCATGTATTTTTCATTATGCATTAAGGTAGATAAGATGCTAATATGACTGATATGAATGACTGATACAAATGACTACATAGATCATGACCGATATGTTGTGACTGAGATATGTCATGACTCATATATGTTATTACTCATATATGATATGACTCAAATGTTATAACTAAGATATGTTATGACTATGTTATGATATCTATGATATGCTACATGTTATAGATTGAGGTGTCTGATAACTTTGTCTACTAGGGTCGTACCCATATGGGTGTTCCTCAGGATCGCCACTTTTTTATGACTATATGTGTTTAACAAAACCACCAGTCTATCATGATAACTTTTATAACTTTTATGAGTGATTCAACGAGGTCACTTACAAGCCAATTCTCTAAGGTGTAACATAGATTCACCGAAGACTATATGTGTTCCTATAGGATCACTAGATAGCGTGTGTACGGGAGCACGATGGTTATGGAGAACTTCCTTATGAGACACTAATGAGAAGTTAACAGACACCTAGCGAGACTAGTAGTGGGTCTCTTACTGAGTATATGTTTATACTCACCCTTTTTTATATTTAATTTCTCAGGTATAGACAATTTTAAAAACGGAAAAAGTCCACAGGTCCACAATAGAAAGTACAAAAGATGCCCCAGTCACGTGATTAATTGGTCACTCGTGCGCGTAATATATTTGGTAAACCATCTTGTACCAAGATGGTTTAGATTTGGACAAATCGTTTAGATTTGGCAAATTTAGCTACATGATCGTTTAGATTTGGCTATTTGGCTACCTAAATCTAAACGATTGTGTACAAACATCCAAACAATGTTTTTCAAGATTCTTTGGTACACAATCATTTATATTTTACTACCCAAATCTAAACGATTATGTATCATTATCCAATATTTTTTTTTCAAGATCTTTTATATTTGTTAGATTTTGTTGTAGCCAAATCTAAACAATCGTGTATCAATATTCCAACAATTTTTATTCAAGATCTTATACCAAAATCTTTTATACTTGGTACACGATCTTGAACCAAATAATATTTTTTAAAAAAATACAAGATTTATGATTGATTGAAAACAAAGATAGTGATTTCAAAAAAATATGAAAATGAAAAATTTTAGAAGAAGAAGTGAAAAAGAAGATAGAAAGGAAAAAAAAAATAAGATGGAAAGGAAGGGTGTAACGCCCCAGGTCTAGGATTCGGACCAGAATTTGAAATTCGGATCTCCAACATTCCCCTGCATTCCCTGCGACATGGCAACATCATCCTTAGGGCTTATTAGATTGAAAGTTCTTCCCACAAACTAACATGAATTGCTTTGGCCTCACTCATATGCATCCTACGAATATTTCCAGAAGGTCATCCAACATAGAATTGCTCCAAACTAAGCACGCTTAATTTTGGAGTTCCTATGATCAAGCAACCGAAAAGGAAGGTGTACATTATTGATATAGGTATTAACTTTTAATTCTTTTATGTTTTTTTTAACATTAATTTTATGTCCTTAGGATCCTTCTTATTTAGATGTGATACCGATTCATTTATGTATCTATCCTAATTTTGGACGTTACAAAGGGCAAACCTTGAATATTTAAAAAAAATGACCGACTTCATGGAATTTTTGATTTTATTACACTGATCATGAATATTTTGGTGTTTTTTTTATATTTTCGAAAATTAACCATAGCCTTAGTATATCTCTTTCAATTTTATTAATTATCCCCTCTTTCATACATTAAATACTTATTATTTATATTATATGCAATACTTGGTTGCACCTAAGTTCATGTTCTCCCTCTTAAACACACAAATAATAAAAAAAAAATCTAAAAAATTAATTGCCACATGTAATTTTAGTTGGGTGCAACAGAAACTACACAAGACTTCACCCAAACTTTTCTTAATCATATTAGATTTATTAGATTGCTTTGACATAGTTTTTTTTTTATGTTTAATTTATATTTTAATATTGACTCACTCTTTTTATCAACATATTGAAACAAATATGTGTTTGGAAAATATAAAAATATTACAAATTAAAAAATCTAAAAAAAATCGAGAAGGACAAGGGTGAAAAACATAACATAAGATAGAATTTAGTGAAACAAATTCCATAATAACTCACAAACTACTTTTTATTTGAAATTACAAATGTGAGTATTTAGAGGGGAAAAAAAAGAGATGATTTTAGTTAAGTATGGTAGAGATCCGAAAAATTAGAGCCTTAGAGCGTTTCACTGTAATTGGCAATGATTGATTTGAGTTTGGAAGCACTTTGTATAAATCACAAGGGAATTTGAATTTATCTGAAATGATATCTCTTGGAATAATGAAAAGTTACTTACACATAAAAACATTTTAATTTAGACCTCTATTAATATTTTATTATTTTAATTTGTGTATTATTATTGATTTAAAAAGAAATAATTTGGAGTTGGCAGGAATCCACTCAATTACCTTATTGCTGCCCTATACCTCACAATCCTTTCCTCTTCTTCTCCGATTTCTTTTCCTGTCATCCTCCTTTTCTATTCTTTTTCGACTTTTTTTTTCTTTCCATGGCAATTTCTTTTAAATATATATATATATATATATATATATATATATATTTTACTTTTTGTTTCCATATTCTCTCTTTTCAAAATTTTCTTTTTCTCTTTTTCTTTAATTATTTTAAATTTTTTAAAAATCATTAGGATCACTCATATACCAAATATAAAAAATTGTGAAAAAAGATCGTTGGGATATTGAATTGACAGATGTAAATGATCGCGTACCAAAAATAACCAAATCTAAACAATCGTTTTTCAAATATAAAACGATCATGTACCAAATCTAAACGATTATGTACAAAAAAAAATTGAAAAAAAATCGTTGAGATTTGACTATCAAAATTTAAACATCAAATGTCAAATCTAAACGATCAAATCTAAAAGATTGAGTAGGAAAGAATAGTCAAATCTAAACGATTGTTTTTCAAATATATTACATTGGATGTCAATTAAGAAAAACATTTTTTATATTTTTTATCATAGGTCTATAAGGTTTTTCTATTTTTAAAATTATTCTGTAAAATGTAAATATTTTTTAAAAGTAGTTTAAACTGTAATTTGAATTTTTTATAAAAAAAGATTAAATAAACATATTCTTTTAAAATACTTTTTTTCTACGATGAATTCAAACTGGACCTACATTCTAGTCTTTTCAAAACTATTTTATATTTTCTAAAGATGGTGTACAATGTCCAATTATTTCAAATACCTTTCCGAATAAATTACTAAAATGAATCAAAGTGGCAGACATATGGATATGTTAAGGGGCCCAAAAAAAAAAAAAAACTAAACAAAATTACAAAAGTTGTATGGATAAATTATTCTTTTAACTTAAAATATTTATAAAATATAATAAAATTTTAGAATTTATAAATAAGAGTGTTAATATTGTTTATCGATCTATATTAATATCTATGACTATTATAAATAAATTTTGAATATTTTAACTTATTTTACTATATTTAAAAATCATCTAAAATTCAGAAAATATCTTATTAACATTAAAATTAGAAAAAGTTACACTATTATTTATTTATGCATATCCATGTAATAAAGGAAAAAAAAATACATATTTTCCTCAGATTGATTTATGAGAATATTATTGGCTGGATAATGTGGAATATTTTTTATCCAAGTTTGTTAAATTGGAATTATTATTATTATTTATTATTATACATGAAATAATTGTTTAACTTATGTGTGTTTTATTACAAATCAATCAATGTGATCAATTAAGCGGAAATTTTCCATGGGCAGTTTTTACTCCATTAATTACATTTTCCAAATGGTATTTTCTTAATCTTAGTCTTGAGATTAGGAATATATATTTGAACAAATATCTAAAGCAATTATAAATACAATTTTGAAAGATTTGAATCTTTCACTTTACTTAGTTCAATGGTGACTGAGTTTAACTTTCTTCCTTCAAAGTCAAAAATTGGATTCCACTCCTCAT
Organism: Cucumis variabilis; assembly: GCA_037974545.1. Lineage (NCBI taxonomy): Eukaryota > Viridiplantae > Streptophyta > Magnoliopsida > Cucurbitales > Cucurbitaceae > Cucumis > Cucumis variabilis. The sequence continues at coordinate 25,848,250 of JBBPDI010000004.1, forward strand.
ATACTAAAATAAAAATATCTCACCTTTAGTTTATTAGCATATAAAGAGGCAATTTGAATAAGAAAGAAACTTAGGGATCAACATATATTAAATAGAGATAGGGGGGAGTAGATACACATAGGTTATTATGCCATTAAGTATTAAAGCCAGAAGTTTAGGAAATATGGTTGAAATATGACCGACATTGATTGTCATGTAGTGCATTATTAGGGCAGCCAAAGAGTTTGTTTTTATTTTAGTTTTGTCAATTTCATTACTTATGATCATTATACGTAAAATTAATGAATCTTTTGGGTGATGATTATATTTTCATTTGGACCTTCAATCATGTCATGGCAGGAAATTATTTTCAAACATTTACATAATCTCCGTCTCAAATTCAGCAATAATAATTATCGTTCTTTTTAATATCCTTTATGATTTGGTTCTAACTAATATTAAAAATAAAAAGCAATAAAAAAAAAAAAAGAATCCAAAGACTTTTCTTTTTCTTATTAATTATTTCCGTATTAAAAATAACTTTTCAAGACAAAATAGGATAACATAATTAGACAAATAAGAGAAAACTAAATTGAACCTTCAACTAAAAGATTTGACATCCAAATCTCTCAATTTTAAATTTTTAAACCAAAAACAAAAAATTATATTGGAGAACCTGATATATATGATTGCTCGAAGAAATTATATATACTTTCAATTGTCTTTATTTTTATTCTTAAAATTATATTTAAAAAACGTATTATGTTTGATACATACATGAATCAATCTGAATGTATTGAAAAATCATTTGTTAGAATAAATTCAAATTTTAAATTTATAATTTGGATGTTTAAAAAATCAAATAGATAAATTACAATATTGATTGAGAGTAAATTTTCAAAAGAAAAAGAAAAGAACTTAGGTGGACACAAAAGAACTAAATAGTTTAGATTAAATCAGATTTTGATTTATACATCTTTGAACACATAAGATGGAGTTCATTCAAAAGTATAGTATTCTATACTCTTTCTTTAGACAAATAAAAATAAAAATCTTCTTGATTAAATGGCTTTAAATTCCGAAGATAAAAATATACGTTTAAATAACTTTTTTTAAACTTCCAATGTATTCTAAAATAATAATAAATAATAAATAAATAAAATGAAGTCATTGTTTCTTCCCAATAAAACCT